>NW_021025826.1:2635257-2649238 GCF_004153795.1 Camellia sinensis | reverse complement strand
TTTGGAAATAACTTTGTGCTAAGCTGTATGAGAGTTCATTGTCAAAATAAAAATTGATGTCTAATTGTCTTTTAAATTGGTTTTTCAGGATTTATAAATTTACATTTTATTTAAGAGAAAACTAAAGTTGTAGGTTCTTTTTTCCTCTCTATTTCTGTCTTCTCTTTTTTAACCTCTTGGAATATGAGGACAACAAAATCGTGGTGTAGAGTTTTTGTTGTCCCATTGTTCTTCTTGCCTGGTTTAGTTAGTAAAGGAAAACAAGTGTTTTCATTTTTTGTCAAGTACATAATAAATGTAGTAAAACTAGATAAGGAAATATGTGAAGAAAGCGAGTTGGACTGTGTGTGATGGCAAGTGGTGTTTGATAAATGATAGATGCTTTTGAGTAGTTAGAAAGTTTATTACATACTATGTGATGTTGATTTGAAAATACTGAAAATTAGACATTTTTACTTTAATCCATCTAATCTAACATTATTATTATTTTTCAAATTTAATTTTTATTTTTTTTTAATTTCAGGTATCAATATTAGAATGGCTATTGAATGACTTTCAAATCCTTTTAACTTTGGCAATTTTTAGGGTAACAATTTCATTTTTAAAATTGTTTTTGTTAATATAATTGATGACTTTTTACATTAATCATCTTTGCAATAACTCTTTGATTTACCTACATTCAACCATTATATGAATGCGATGATTTTTGTTTGACAACTTATTTGGGTAAGTTGGGTCAAAGAATGGATTTTACTTGACTTAGGTTTGAATGTGTACTATATATGCCTTTCAAGTTTTAAGCTTCACAAACAGTATGAGTGGCGGGAAGAAAAGTGCCTTTAGGCATGGGTGAAAAATATTGTTGAAATTATGCACCAATTATATAGATAAAATTATATAAGCACGGGTGAACCCAATTACTGTAATAAGGTAATTTTAATCTCAAAGTATTTTGATATATAATTTTTTGCTAATTTATATTTTTTTTCCTAATCCAATAAATGTACTAATCTATATATTTTTGCTTGCACAAATTACCAGATTGTTGTGCATGTTCCTCAATGGGGATATATACAAGTTGATATAAAGACTTTTTGAAAAGTAATGAAGAGGAAGTTTGAGTAAACACATGTTTGAAAACATGTTATTAACACATTTTTTGTAAAGCATACATATTTTGCAAAGCTTTAACCCACTTATTGTAAAATTTTAACCCACTCTTTTGGTGTATGACAATATAATGTTTGTTTTTCTTATGTAGTTATAATTTGATTGGCAGCAGTATCACTAACTGGTGTGCATTTTAATTTTAATTTCTTTTAGATTGTAGAGCACTGGCTGGTGTACATTATTTGATATTTAATTTTTTTTTTTATATATTTGATTTGTTTGGAATTGTAGAGTACAGGCTCTTATGTATTGTTTGATATTTAATTTTTAATTCAATTTGTTGATGTGCTTTATTATATAGATTTAGTAATTTTTTTTCTTTTTATTATAAAATGTTAACAAGTATACAATAACTTCAATTTTTGTTTTTGCTCAGTGTTTACAATTTTTTGTTTCTTAATTTGCATTAAGATTAGGGGGAGTTATTATTTTATTTGTGTTTTGTAGAGCGTATAACACAAGCAAAATTGTTACAAATTCTTCAGAAAGAAAAATATTTCAATATATTTTTCCAATATCTTTATCAAAAAATGATACAAACTTCACAAATTTCAACATAATACGTATAAATTATAACTGCATTTTAATCTTAATATTATTTATACCGTACCTTTAGGTATGGGCATACACTAGTTAAAATATAAGATAAAAATATGATAGAACTACACCGTGCAGATAAGAAATTTTTTTAAAAAATAAAAGTACTAATTATTAATATTTATAATGCATATTATCTTTTTGTAAAAAAAAATTTGTACCATTAACATGCAAATCTCTCAAAAAAAATTAGTATTTGTAATAGCATCTCCAACGATGTATCAATTTTTTCACCAAATTTGAGTAAGAATTTGATGAAAAGCTATCTTTAATATCAAATGCTCCAACGGAGGGTTTTGTGGCTTCGTCAAACTGCCGGTCAACCAGCTAGTGCAAATTTTTTACAATTTTTCTTCTTAAGGTGGTTATTTGAGGGTCGACTGGGGGGACAACTGGACGGTCGGCCGGCCAGTGTAATTTTTTCACAAACTTTTGCCTCGAGGTGATCATCTGGGAGGACATCCAGAGGTGAAAATCCAACGGCAATGATCAGTGATTTTATGAAAAGCACATTTGTCCTTAGTTTGATGAAAGAAAAATGAAATCCTGGATTTGATACCGATTTGATGAAACCGCTGGAGCTGAAAAATGTACTATTTTTCATCAAATTCAAATTTAATGATAAATTTGATACACGATTTGAGATGGTTTAAGATGATTCTTAATTTTTTTTACAAAAAAACATGTCCAAAAAAGAAAAAAAAATTACCTTTTAATATTTTTTTTTTTATTTTCTAACTATTTGAGATGGTTGCATTTTGGAGGCTTTTCCCAAACTAAGCCCCTATACTAAACTATTTCCCAAACTAAGCGTAGTTTGGCCAAAATTTTCAAACTAAGCTGAAGCGTGTTTACAAAACACGTTTTCAACATGTTTCTGACCCAGGCGGACAAAATAAACAAAATGCTGAAAGCATGGTTAGAAAACATGACTTCAATTAAGAAACCGTTGTTGCTATTAGTGTTTTCAGGCTTAAATAATAGCGCGATTTGGAAACACACTTGTTACCCAAAAAGCAACCTAAGAGGGGGGTGAATTAGGTTTCTACAAATTAAAATTAATAATACCCCAATAAAATTAACTACTAGTACAACAAATTATTAACAAGCACAATGATGAACTTAGCAGTAAATGATCAAGCAAAATAACAATGAAGTATAACTAACATACAAGGTAAATCAAATGATTAACACATGAATATTAGATAGCTATAGTAGTAGTAGGAAAGTAAAGAGATTAGGGAAGAGGAGACAAACAGATTTATAGTGGTTCGGCTTCAACCAAGCCTACATCCACTCATTAAGCTTCACTTGAGATTTTTCACTATCTTCTAGCTTCACAAGGGTGCTAGCAACCTCATAAACATGGAGCAATCCTCCATAGATTTTACACAGACTTTACAAGTCCAAACCCTTGCAAATCTCAGGCGATTCACAATCACTCTCAAGATTTCAAGAACACAGTGTTTGCAACACTTTTACAAGATGAAATTGTATTTTTGCTTTCAAAGAAAGCTTACAATAAATATCTCTCACAGATGGATATGCAAAATGAAGCACTGGTTTTTCTGTAAACCTCACACAGGAAAGATAGGCTTAAAGCTATACGTCTCAGTGTATAATTTATGAAAGAAGATGTAAACAAAAATTGAAGAACACTTCTCAGAGATTTTCTCAGAGAATAGATGTGAGTGATTATAGATCAAAGAATATTTTCTAATTTTTTTTGTAATTTGTTTACATTAGAGGCTTTGGTATATATAATGAAACTTATAGCCGTTTATAGCCGTTGTATTCATTTGAATTTATAGCCGTTGTATTCATTTAAATATCTTCCACTCCATCATTACTAATTTGAATATCTTCCACTCTATCATTACTAATTTAAATATCTTCCACTTGAACCTTTTGGCCTGCTACTGTGCTGGGTTGTTTGAAATTTTTGGCCTGCTACTGTGCTGGGCTGTTTAAACCTTTGTTTTGGGCTGTTTGAACCTCTGATTTAATCAAATATTAAATACATTCTAACAACATTTAGGATAAAAGTTTTAGGTAATAAATAATGGGACAAAATAAATTTTGATTCTATTTTTCTCTTTCAAATAAATTAAAACATAAAATCATCAAAATAAATGTTGATTCTATTTTTCTCTTTCAAATAAATTATCAAAATAAATTTTGATTATATTTTTCTCTCCCAAATAAATTAAAAACATAATTAAATAAATCATCAAAATAAATAAGTCTAACAACACTTTTAAGCGTAATAGCGCGATTTAGAAACACGCTTTTAACAGAAAGCGTGATTTGTAACTACGCTTTTAACAAAAAGTCGTTATAAAATGGCCCACCCCTCCTCATTTTCAACCACGCTTTTAAAGACCACTCTTTCTTTTCCCCCAAAACCCAAACCAGTTCCTCTCTGTCTTTGTCGCTCTCTACTCTCTCTCTCTCTCTCTCTCTCTCTCTGTGGGTCTCTCTATGCTCTCTGCTCTCTCTCTCTCTCTCTGAGCTCGTCTCTCTCGCAGGTATGTTGGCACTGTGTGTGTGTGTGTCTCTCTCTCAATTTGAATTTAATTTATGTTGATTTTGTTTGTGAAAATGTGAATGTGGGTAGAATAGTGAGGGAGGAAGTTTGGAAGATACCAATGTGGGGTTTTGTGAATTCATATTGGGGTTTTGTGAATTCAAATTGAGGAAGTTTGGAAGATAGAATAGTTTGAATACAGTTTGGAAAATAGAATAGTTTTGTGAATTCAAATTGTTTTGTGAATTCAAATTGATACCAATGTGGGTAGAATAGGGTTCTGTGAATTCAAATTTTTGTTAGTATATGCATTTGTATCCAACAAGACACAAATGGGTTGGTGCACTTAAATTTTTTTTATTTTTTATTTTTTTCATGAGCTGTGTTAACGTCTGCCACTGACATTGATTGAAACTAGGTTTATGTTCCCAACAAATCTACTTATGCTATTTGATTAATTATGAGTTGCACCAATCTCTATGTTTGTTTAGTACAAATGGATTCAAGTTTGTAAGAGTCTCTAGCATTGCATTTGATTAAACTTATCGAGTGTTAACCTGTTCAATTTTATGTTATCTATTCATTTTTTGTATGTCATGGGAAAACATAATTGGGTTAGGGCTAGGGTTCTGTGAATTCAAATTGTGGTTTTGAGAGGGTTAGGGCAAAGGTTCTGTGAATTTAAATGTTTGCATCGCTTATAATGTATTTTGAATAATGATATTGCTATGTGATATTATCATTTCTTCTAATATTTTATACTCCAAAAGAAGTAGAGAATGGAACATTGAACTAATAATAAGTAAAATTGTAATAGTATCTAAGCCATATCAAATTTGGAATTAAAAAAAAAATCTTCAAATGCTAAGTTAAACATGGAATTTGATTCATAACTATCTATTATATCTATAGCAATATATTTGGTAAAATATTTGGGGTCTAGCATTTTTTTTTCCTCTTTCCTCTCCCAAACACACATTAATGTTAGGTGTGTACCTAATCTTTTCTCTCTTTTTTCTATGTTTACACATTAGTATGTACTATTAAATTATGTGTGTATTCAATTTTTTCTCTTCTAAATACACATTAAGATGTACTATTCAAACATTGTTTTTCTTTTTATTTAAATTCATAATATGACACATTATGCGTGTACCAACTGGTGGTACTGTTTGGCTACTCAAAAAGTTGTTGAGAGAATCTTTTCATTTTGGGTTTTGGAGTTTTTTAGTAAAGGGATTACATTTAGGTAGAAAAAAGAGAAAAAAAAATTATTAACGCATGGTGGATATAAGCATGTTTATGGTTGGCTGTAAATGAAAAATTGTAGAGATGTAAGTGTTATTTATACCTGTTCACATGTTAATTTTTTTCTCTAACTCTTACTTATATATAGTTCTTCCATTCAATAATAGTGTGATAGTATCAGAACTGCGTCATTAATCATTTTACTTTTACTTTTATTTATTTGCAAGACGTATGGTCACACATCTGATTTAGACAACAAATATGATTGAGAGCTTTAATTTTAGAGCTCTAAGAGGAGGTTTAGGCCAAGTTTGACAAGTTGAAAAAAAGTCAAAATGCCAAAAAGTTACTCCAAAAGTTAAAAAGTTATCACTATTCACCAAAAGTTAAAAATTACGGCTGCACAACTCTCAATCCTAATTTTTCCATACACACTAATTTATACAATTTTTTAATACACATTTTTCCATAAAAAGTCAAAAGGTTAACCCAAACATCCATATTTTTTTCCTTAATTTTTTAGTCCAAAAAGACAAAAAATACACTTATTTAGGACACTCCAAACAACCCCCTAGGACGCACTATGTGATATGATGTTTATGCTTGTTTGTTTGTGATTTTCTTTTTATTTTTTATGCCACATCATTAAAGCTCAAATTATAACTCTAGCTTTAGAGCTCTAAATCACTACTCTTTAGACAATTTATGCTGTTTATTTTTTTAAAAAATTATGTATAAATTATTTATGTAAATATCAAATTGATCTGATAATCGTATATATAAATTTATTATTTTTAAAAAAAAAATAATGGATGAGAAACATAATTTTAAAATTAGATAATTTATTTTTAAATATTAAAATAATAAAATTTGGTAGCTAAGATTGTTTATCAATATGATATTTTATATGAATAATTTATATATAGAGATCTATAAGATGACTGAGTGAATTATAGAATGTCGATTGAAGAGAAATCAATCAAAATAATAATAATAATAAACAGTTTTTTACTAATGTCAGATGCTGGACAAACAAATGTTTCTTTAAAAGTATGGTTACAAATCTTGCTTTCTGTTCAAAGCGTGTTTCCAAATCGCGCTATTATTTAAGCCTAAAAATGCTAATAGCAACATCGGTTTTTTAATTAAACTCGTGTTCTCTAACTACGCTTTCATGATTTTGTTTATTTTGTCTACCTGGGCCAGAAACATACTGAAAAGTGTGTTTTGTAAATACGTTTCAGCTTAATTTGGGAAATAATTTAATACAGGGGCTTAGTTTGAAAAAAGACCTTGCATTTTGGACCTTTGCATTGCACACCAAATCGTGGGAGCCTCGATCTTTTAAAAAAAATTGTGGGAGCTTATATTTATAAAAATTATTTTAAAAAACATTTCACTTGTTTTTTTGTAAATTTTTTTACTTGGTAGATATATCATCTAAAAAAGTTTTTTAAAAAAAACTAAATACAAAAAAAAAAATCATTAAAAACAAACAAAAACTCAAATAAAAATGCACAGAAATTTTTATTCGAATTTTCATTTTTTTTTTTGTGATTTTTTAAAAAATATTTGAATCAATTTGTTTTATTTTTTAAATGTATCTAAATTAGGTGCAATTAACAACTCTAAAAAATTGACTAAATTATGAAAAAAAATCACTAAACATAAATGTCAATTTATTTAAAAACAGTTTTTAAAATATCAAAGCAAATAGAGCCAAATTGTTCTCTATGCACGCTGTTGATGAATTTTTTTCTAGGATTTTCTTTTAAAAAAAAAAAATTGATTTGTTAAAATAAATTTCTAACTCTAAATCCTTTTTTTTTAAATTAAAACCATCAATCTATTTCTGTTAAGTAAAATTGGCAGAAAAATAATACTTTATTAACACCTACATAAAATGTCTAAATATCATTTTTGGTTTGAGTTCAATGATGGAAATACTATTTTTTTCTCTCTCTTTAGTTTGCTTAATAGAAGAAATAGACAAATGATTTAAATTAAAAATAAATTAAAATTTTATAATTTAAATTGATAAAATTAAAAATTATAATTTATTTTGTTATAAGGATGAAATTTTAAAGGTTTTTATTTTTATTTTTTATAATTAACTATTTTTTATTACCATTTTGTTCTGAAACAAAATCTTCAAACTACCCTTATCTTCTGCACTTTAAAACTGCGAATTCCTTACTTCGTGAACTTTGCCTGTATAAAAATAAGAGGTTGTGATATGGATTATCTAGAAGTTTTTTTTTTTTTCTTTTTCTCTCTTCCTTTCTCTTACAATGTTTTAATCTAATGTTTTGGGGTTTCCTTCATTGCAATTTTTAAAATAATAGAAGAATATTACGCGGGCTTGTATTTTTTTGTCGCTTGCAGACTAATAAAAATACACTAGATGTTATCTCTTGAGAGAATGAAAACTCCCTCAGACCACCTCATTATGGTAGGGAGATATATACACAACAAAAAGAGATATGTATTATGACGTGCATAAGCCCATAAAAGCTACGAATCACCTATGGACAATCTAAGCTCATTACTTGGAGCCCAATCCATAACTCAGCTGGTGAGGTCCAGGACAGCTGGAGTCCAACATGGCATAAAGAGCCAATGACATTCAGACACGCGGCAAGAGAAGGATGAGCCACATCAGCAGACAAAGATCTGTAAAGTTATTGCCACTGCACATCACCATTAATGCAGCCCATCACAGCATTTATTACGACAACACCTCCCCGTCGGAACAGGACCCCCTTACCCTGAACAAGGTAAGCTACAGCATAGGCTTTCGGTGAGGAGGACAGGTCGGAAGGGATAGCGAAATGATTACCAAAGGATATAAGCAAACGTTGAAGACAAGAAGAAGGTTAAGTTTTTCTATCTCTAATCTCTCCCCCTATACTCGATTTCTCTTCCTAACTTGCCCGTCGGAGGGTTCACTGGGGGACTACCCTGTTCCCCGTTGAACTTGCTTGCAGGTTATCTGGTGGGCATGATCATTTGGACTTGGGCTTGAGGAGCTTGGACCAATCCGATCCATTCACCGGGTCAAACTGTATCATCAGTTGGCGCCGTTTGTGAGAACGCTTTGCTCCTCGCGCCAGTTGTGTTCACTGTCGCCGGAGACCCCGTTCCAACAACCTTTTACTCCTACCCGTTAAAGTGTATGGTCACGATTAGATCCATGGCTTCTCACAATAATGCTGCCGACCATCAGGCCGACCCCCCCAATCCAAACAACCCACCACAGTATTTTATCAAGCTTACCAACAGCATTAACCGCATGGCCGAGCAAAACCAGGCCTTGATAAATGCTTTACTCCAAAGAAACCTTCCGATGCCTCCTCCACCACCTCCAGATATTCCCCCCAACCAAGAAAGAACCCCGGGCAAAAGAGAGAGAGAAATAGAGTTATATTATTTGGACCTCACCTGGCGCGAGAGGGGGCGAGCCATTTAATAAGTGCGCGAGTGTGATGTATGTCCCTTGCTCCATCCCGCGAGAACCGCTTCTTTCTTTCCCCCTTTATTTTAGCCTAGCCTCTGTTACGATGGCGTCTAGATTAGGCATGCGTTCAATAGCATACCGGACAGTATGACCAGCATGGGTTTGGCATTCATCATCACGCTGCTTTTGGCATGCCACCCGAGGGCCTCGCGCACCATACTACTGCATGACTTTTAATTTCCAAAAATTGAATACATGTTATGTTGTAGCATTTCATATGCCATGTTTAGAATACGCCCGATCCCTGCTATAAGGTTGCATTTTTGCATGTGTTGCATTTAGGCATTTCTGTATATTAGATCATGCATGATTTGCCAAATAAAAACTCTTTTTTTAGCTTGGAGTACGCGTGGATTGCCGGCATGAGTTCTTTATGCTTTGCATTCCTTGCAGAGCTGACGGTGTGAGTGACTGCCATGAATAGGCATGCTTACATGGAGGCTAAATGCTAATGTGATATAATAACCCGCCGTGAATGCCTGTGGGTGAAGGTTGGGGTTATTAATTGGAAATTCAATCAAATGTGTGTTTTAAGCCCACTAGATAGTGCAAAAAAATCATGTTTTTCTAAGCCCCCCGGACGCGGTGGCAAAACTCCACACCGTCTTAGCCTACTTGCGGTCGACAGCACCATCAAGGCGCATTCCTTTCAAAAAAGCAGAAATGAAATGTTTTGTTCCAAATTCAGTGGGGCAACATCAGTCCTCACTACTTTATTGCTTGTGGTGGCATCACATTAGTAAACCTAGGCTAATAACCGGAAATAAGATAACACAAAGTTTTTCAAAAATTGATATCCATGAGTTAGTTAGAGGCGCCGTATTCCGTTTCGCCTGAGCGGGCGCCAGCCGGTGGGTGCTCAACAGGAAAGTGACCTTCCCAACGTACCCAAGTTCCCCTAGCCGAGGCCATACTGGATGATGGACGGCACACATCGTGGTCGTTTGGCACCGCTTTTTCCGAGTCAGGGTTTCCCTTAAATTCCCATTTTAAAAAACTATTTTAAGTGGCGACTGCTGTATCTGCAAAGCAGTCCATGTTTGGCAACTTTTTTGTACAAAGAAAAAGTCTGGTTCTAAATATAACGATTTTGCCGGATTGGACTCTTTGTTTCACTAGAACCGTGACAAAAATTTGAGAGTCCTGACTGTACGCGTGGACCGTTTTGAGCCCCAAGAATGAACAGAATCGGGAGTCGTTCCTCCCGGGGCGTTGGGACGTCTACACTAGGGCAAATGTACCTAACAATCCTCTACTTTAAGCACTTGGATATATATGTATGATTGCACAATATCTCCTTGTCTATTGTTTTAGGTTACACAAACACTTCAAGTTTGTAGAGATCTCTTAAGGCCATGGCATTTGAATTAAACTTATCGAGTGTTAACCTGTTCAATTTTAATGTTATCTATTCATTATTTTTGTTGTCATGGGAAAACCAATAAATTGGGTTAGGCTAGGGTTCTGTGAATTCAAATTTGTGGTATTTGAAGAGGGTTAGGGCAAAGTTCTGTGAATTCAATACTGTTTGAAATTGCTTATAATGTATTTGGAATATATGATATTGCTATGTGATATCATCTATTTCTTCATACATATTTTTATACTCCAAAAAAGTAGAGATGGAACATTCGAACAATAGAGATAGTAAAATTTGCAATAGTATTCTAATGCCATATTTCAAACTGAGACATAAAAAAAAAAATCTTCAAATGCTACAGTCAATTCATGGGAGATTTGATTCATAATTTAAGAATTAAACACAAACTATCGTATTATATCTATAGCCAAGTATAGTTTGTAATATATTTGGGGTCATAGGCAATTTTATTTTTTTCGCTCATACCTCTCCTCCTGCGGCCATAACACACATTATGTTAGGTGTGTATCTAATCTTTCTCTCTTTTTTCTATGTTTTACACATTAGTAATTGTACTATTAAATTATGGTGTGTATTCAATTTTTTATCTCTCCAAATACACATTAAGATGTACTATTCAAACATTGTTTTTCTTTTTTTATTTAAATTCATAATATAACACATTATGCGAGTACCAAACTGGTGGTACTGGCGCTGTTTGCTACGGTCAAGAAAGGTTGATGTGGAGAGGAATCTTTTCATTTTGGCGATTTTGCGGAAGTTTTTTAGTAACGGGGATTAACATTTAGGTAGAAAAAAGAGAAAAAAAAATTATAACGCATGGTGATATAAAGCATGTTTTCCTATGTCGTGCTGTAAATGGAAATAACTTGTAGAAGATGTAAGTGTTACTTATAACACCATTTGTTTCACTACATTAATAGTTTGTGTTCTCGCTAACTCTTACTTCTATATACTAGTTCTGGCGCCGTTTCAATAGATAGGTCGATAGTGAGTCAGCAACTAGGGTCATTAATCATTTTTACTTTTACTTTTACTTTACTTTTACTTTTATTTATTTTGCAAGACGTATTGGTCACACATCTGATTTAAACAACAAATATGATTGAGAGCTTTAATTTGGACGCTCTAGCGAGGATGTTATGGCAAGTTTGACAAGATTGAAAAAAGTTATAAATGCCAAAAAGTTACTTCCAAATAGTTAAAAAGTTATCAACTATTTCACCAAAAGCAAAAAGAGAATTACGGCTGCATCAAAACTCCCAATCCTCAATTTTCTCCGATACACACTAATTTATTACAAATTTTTTTGAATTACACATTTTCTCAATTAAAAAGTCCAAAATTAAACTCAACATCCATATTTTTTCTTCAATTTTTTTAGTCAACAAAAAGACACCAAAAGTACACTTATTTAGGACAGCTCCCAAGACAAACTCCCTAGGACACCTTGTGATACTGGGTATGTTTCATGCTGTGTGTTGTGATTTTTCTTTTATTTTTTATGCCACATCATTAAAGCTCAAATAAACTCTAAGCTTTAGAGCTCTTTAATCACTCTCTTTGTTCATACAATTTATGCTGTTCTTATTTTTAAAAAAATTATGTATAAATTATTATGTAAATATCAAAGTTGATCTGATAATTGTATATATTACAAACTTTTATCATTTTTTAAAAAAAATAATGGGATGAGAAACATAATTTTAAAATTAGATAATTTATTTTTAAATATTAACGAATAATAAAATTTGCGCTAGCTAAGAGTTTATCAATGCATGATATTTT
This sequence comes from Camellia sinensis, assembly GCF_004153795.1. Lineage (NCBI taxonomy): Eukaryota > Viridiplantae > Streptophyta > Magnoliopsida > Ericales > Theaceae > Camellia > Camellia sinensis. The sequence goes on along the minus strand of NW_021025826.1, from coordinate 2,637,010 downwards.
AATTATGAATAGACATTATATATATGAGATCTTATGAAGATGACTGAGTGAATTATAGAATGTCGACTTGCGAAGAGAAAATCAATCACATAATAATATAAATAATAAACAGTCCTTTTTACTCATGTCAGTATGCTGGACAAACAAATGTTTCCTTTTAAAAGTATGTTACAAATCTTGCTCTTCTGTTCAAGAGCGTGGGTCCAACATCTGCGCTTAAGATTGTTTAAGCCCTAAAAATGCTAATAGCAACATCGTTTTTTAATTAAACTCGTGTTCTCTAACCTACCCTTCATGATTTCCTTGGTTTTACTTCGTCTACCTGGGCCAAGAAACATACTGAAAAAGTGTGGGTTTTGTGGTAGAAACGTTTCAGCTTAATTTGGAAAATAAGATTTACAGATGCAAGGGCGGGCTTGTATGTTAGAAAAAAAGACCTTGCATTTTGGACCTGTTACAATATAGCAATCACACAAATCGTGGAGAGCCTCGCTATCTTATTAAAAAAACTTGTGCGGGAGCCTTAATATTTAACTAAAAATATTTAAAAAACATTCACTTGTTTTTTGTAAATTTTTTACTTGGTAGATATATTATCTAAAAAAGTTTTTAAAAAAACTAAATACAAAAAAAAATCAATAAAAACAAACAAAAAACTCAAAAATAAAAATGGACCAAGGAAATCTCTTATCCGAATTTTCACTTTCTTTTTTGTGATTTTTTTTAAAAAAATATTTCGAATCAATTTGTTGATCCGTATTTTTCTTATAACTGTACGGATCTAACATTAGGTGCAATTAACAACTCTAAAAAAAATTGACCTAACAATTATGGAAGTAAAAAATCACTAAACATAAATTGTCAATTTATTTTAAACAAACAAGTTTTAAATATCAAAGCCAAATAGAGGCCATTGGTTCTCTATGCACGCTGTTGAAGTGTGCCGATTTTTTTCTAAGGATTTTCTTTTAAAAAAAAAACAATTGATTTGTTAAAATAAATTTCTAACTCTAAATCCTTTTTTTTTAAATTAAAACCATCAATCTATTCTGTTAAGTAAATGGCAGAAAAATTAATACTTTATTAACACCTACATAAAATGTCTAAATATCAGAATTTGTCTGTTTTGAGTCTCAATGATGGAACCATACTATTCCTTTTCATTCTCGTCTTGTAGTTGCTTAATAGAAGAAATAGACAATGATAGATGTAAAAAGTTAAATTAAAATTTTATAATTTACACATTAGAGAATAAAATATTAAAAATTATAATTTATTTTGTTATAAGGATGAAATTTTTAAAAGGTTTTTTTATTTTTATTTTTTATTTTTTATAATTAACTACATTTATTACCATTTTATTCATGAAACAAATCTTCAAACTAGCCTTATCTTCTGCACTTTTAAAACTGCAAAATTCCTCGTGAACTGTTGGCCTATATAAAAAATAAGAGGTTGTGATAGATTATCTAGAAGTATTTTTTTTTTTTTTTTTTCTTTTCTCCTTTCTGTCTCTTACATTGTTTTAGAATATTAATGTTTTGGGGGTTTCCTTCATTTCAATTTTTCAAAAATTACGAAGATAATATACGCCTGGGCTTGTATTTTCTTGTCGCTTGCATACTATAAAAGCATACAACTAGATCTGTATCTTTGAGAATATGAAAACTCCCTCACACCGATTCCCTTTCGAAGCTTCGCGCTGAGCGCCCACCATCATTCTGGAGGGAAGATTATACAAACAACAGAAGAG
>NW_021025826.1:2543865-2635207 GCF_004153795.1 Camellia sinensis | reverse complement strand
CCCGAGCACATACGGCTCCACAAAAAAAAAACACCCCTTCATTCCACAACTTGGACAGTTAAACTCCCACCACAGTATTAAATCCACCACACCACCCCACTCCCGTCGTCGTCCGTAGCACAGCCCTTGAAGGGAGCCAGCAGCGCGTCGCCTCCATTGACTGACCATGGTGACCACGTTCCCCTCTGGGAGCTGAGCTACCGAGCAATGAAGCTCCACTCCAAGGGGTCGTGCAGACATTCAGTCTGACGTGTATAAGCCCATGAAGGCTACGAATCACCTATGGACAATCCAAGCCCATCACTTGGAGCCCAATGCATAACTCAGCTGGTGAGGTCCAGAACAGCTGGAGTCCAACATGGCATAAAGAGCCAATGACATTCAGACACACGGCAAGAGAAGGACGAGCCACATCAGCAGACAAAGATCTGCAAAGTTATTGCCACTGCACATCACCATTAATGCAGCCCATCACAACATTTATTACGACAACACCTCCTCGTCGGAACAGGACCCCCTTACCCTGAACAAGGTAAGCTACAGCATAGGCTTTCGGCGAGGAGGGCAGGTCGGAAGGGACAGCGAAATGATTACCAAAGGATATAAGCAAACGTTGAAGACAAGAAGAAGGTTAAGTTTTCTATCTCTAATCTCTCCCTCTATATTGGACTTCTCTTCCTAACTTGCCCGTCGGAGGGTTCACTGGGGGACTACCCCGTTCCCTGTTGAACTTGCTTGCAGGTTATCTGGTGGGCATGATCATTTGGACTTGGGCTTGAGGAGCTTAGACCAGTTCGATCCATTCACCGGGGCAAACTGTATCATCAGTTGGCGCTGTCTGTGGGAACGCTTTGCTCCTCGCGCCAGTTGTGCTCACTGTCGCCGGAGACCCCGTTCCAACAACCTTTTACTCTTACTCGTCAAAGTGTATGGTCACGACTAGATCCACAGCTTCTCACAATAATGCTGCCGACCATCAGGCCAACCCCCCCAATCCAAACAACCCACCACAGTATTTTATCGAGCTTACCAACAACATTAATCGCATGGCCGAGCAAAACCAGGCCTTGATAAATGCTTTACTCCAAAGAAACCTTCCGATGCCTCCTCCACCACCTCCAGATATTCCACCCAACCAAGAAAGAATCCCGAGCCATACTGCTCCACAACTCCATCCACCCAACTTGGAAGGTTTACAACCTCCCCACCCACATATAAATCCACCACCACCACCCCCACTCCCGTCGGTCGTAGCACCAGCCCTTGAAGGGGAGGCCAGCAGCGTCCAGCCTCCATTGACTGACCATGGTGACCACGTTCCCCTCTGGGACGCTGAGCTCCGAGCAATGAAGCTCCAACTCCAAGGGGTCATGCAGAACATTCAGCATAAACCCTCTACCACGGCAAATTCACCATTTGTTGCCTCCATCCGGGACAAACCTTTGCCCGCCAAGTTCAAAATGCCCACCATTGACTCCTTTGACGGTACGACGGACCCAGTCGACCACCTGGAGACCTACCGTACCCTCATGATCCTCCATGCCTTCCCTGACGAAATCATGTGTCGGGCTTTCCCCGTGACACTGAAGGGGTCAGCTCGACTGTGGTTCAGTCAGTTACCAGCAGACTCTGTCTCAATTTTCCAGCATCTCAGCGACTCCTTCATCAGCCATTTCATTGGAGCCTAGCGCCAACGCCGCCCTGCAACCCAACTCCTCAACATTCGTCAGACTGAGGGGGAGTCGCTGCGCAGCTTCGTCACCCGCTTCAACACCGAAGCCCTACAAGTAGTGGAGAATGACGATAAGGTCATCCTCACGGCTTTCATGGCCGGCCTACGATCGTTCGATTTCCTCTTCTCCCTCTCCAAAAACCCCCCGACCTCCATGGCAACCCTACTATCCAAAGCCCAAAAATATATGAATGCCGAAGATTCACTAGCCGTTCGGCAGGATCCAATATCTAAAAACCCGACCCCCCGAGAAAAGAGAAAAGACTCGGAACCTAGAAACACCCAGTATAACAGCCAAACACCCCAATATACCGACCGACCTCCTCACGCTGACCGATCAGCACCAACCCGACCGCCCGGTCGGTTCGAGCGGCACATACCCCTTAATTCTCCCATGGAACAAGTCTTCTACCAGATCCAATGGGATTACCCCCTCAAATGGCCCCTACCTTCACGAACCCCTTCCAAGCGGAAAGACCAGTCCAAATATTGTCGTTTCCACTAGGACCATGGCCACAACACTGATGACTACATCAACCTCAAGGATCAAGTCGAGACCCTCATTCGTCGAAGGTGTCTCAGCCGGTTCACGGACACCTGCCCACAATAGAGGCAAAGAACCGAGCCCCTCAGGAACAACCGCCGGCGTACCCCACCCCGGCAGCCAGCCCAACCTAACCAAGGCCATGACTGCCCCCCACAACAGCCTCGGCCCCCAGGTAATCCCCCTCCGCCAGTTGGTGAAATCCGAGTCATTTCCGGTGGCCTTGCTTGTGCCGGACCATCCTGTTTCGCTCAGAGGGCAGAGCTTAGGAAGATAAGGCAAGGCTCGGACAGAGCAGTGGCCACGGTAAACCGACCCTCCAAATAGCCCAAGCAATGGACAGAGCCCATCACCTTCATGGACGCCGACTGTACTGGCATCCGTTATCCTCATGATGACCCTCTCGTCATTTCTGCCCTTCTCTCCAACTATAAGGTCAGACGGGTTCTCATCAACAACGACAGTTCTTCAGACATCATATTCCTCAACTGCTTCCGCCAGCTCAAATTGGGGACGAAAGTTTGTCTCCCATCCAAACCCCTTTGGTCGGTTTCACTGGTGACCGGGTGACCTCCATCGGCTCCATTGACTTCCCCATCACCATCGGCGAATATCCACGGCAGACTACCAAGTTACTCATTTTCCTTGTGGTCGACTGTCCCTCTGCCTACAACATCATCCTTGGTCGCATCGCCCTCAACGTTTTCCAAGCTATCACCTCAACCTACCACCTCGCCATAAAGTTTCCCACCGACCAGGGCATCGAGATAGTACGGGGAGAGCAGACCATAGCCAGGGAATGTTATGTCACCTCGCTCGAGGAAGTCAAGCTGAAGGAGGCCATGATCATTGAAGGACTTGACGCCCGAGATGAGAACGAGCTGGTCAGAGGCGAACCGGTGGAGGAGCTCATTGAGATTCCCATCGATCCCACCAACCCAATGAAAACTGCTAAGATCGGCAGCCAACTATCCCCCCAAGCTAAGGCCGACCTTACCGCCCTTCTGACCGAGCACAATGATGTATTCGCCTGGACTCATTTAGATATGCCAGGCATTGACCCTTCTTTCATAACTCATCGCCTCTGTATTGAACGTCATTTTCGACCTTACCGCCAGAAGCACATCTTTCATCCGGAGCGCAATACTCTTATAGCCGCAGAGGTCGACAAGCTCCTTGAGGCCCAATTCATTAAAAATGTCGACTACCCTAAATGGTTGTCAAACGTGGTCCTCGTCCGCAAGAACAATGGCAAATGGCGACTCTGTGTCGATTACTCTGACCTGAACCGAGCTTGCCCCAAAGACAGGTATCCTTTTCCCCGTATAGATCTGCTGGTCGATGCCACGGCCGGTCATCAAATGCTCAGCTTCATGGATGCTTTCTCTGGCTACAACCAAATCCTGATGCACCCGTCCGATCGGGAACATACATCCTTCATCACCGACCAAGGTACTTACCATTACCGAGTAATGCCATTCGGATTGAAGAACGCTGGGGCCACCTACCAACGGTTGGTCAATGCCGTCTTCCATCACCAAATAGGTCGGAATATGGAAGTATATGTCGACGACATGCTAGTTAAGAGCAAACTCTCCACTGATCATCTGACCGACCTGCGGGAGACCTTCGCCACCCTACGCAAGTACCAAATGAAGCTCAACCCAGAGAAGTGCGCCTTCGGCGTAGGATCTGGGAAGTTTCTGGGTTTTATGGTCAGTCAGCGGGGCATTGAAGCTAACCCTAAAAAGATCAAGGCCTTGGTCGAGATGCAGTCGCCCAGAACGGTTAAGGAGGTCCAAAGACTCACTGGCCGAGTTGCAACCCTCAATCGTTTCATTTCCCGCGCAACAGATAAGTGCCTACCATTCTTCAAAGTTCTTTGACAAACTTTTGAATGGACATCTGAATCCGAAAAGGCTTTTCAACAGTTGAAACAGTGCATGGCCAACCCTCCCCTCATTTCACAAGCAATCATGGGCGAGCCCCTCTTCCTCTACTTAGCCGTATCAAACACTGCTGTCAGTGCAGCACTTATCAGGGAAGACGGCTCTGTCCAATGACCGGTCTACTACATCAGTCGGGCCCTCAGGGGAGCGGAACAGAACTACCCACTGTTAGAAAAATTGTCCTTGGCCTTGGTCACCGCCTCCAGACGACTCTGTCCATACTTCCAAGCCCATTCCATAGTGGTCCTCACCGACCAACCCTTGAAGAAGGTCATGCAGCAACCAGAACTTTCCGGCAGACTCATGCAGTGGTCAATGAAACTCGGCCAGTTTGACGTCTCTTACCGACCCCGAACAGCAATTAAGGGACAGGCTATAGCCGACTCCATCCTGGAATTCACTAATCCTACCCCAACCACTGCATTTCCATCCCCACCGGCTCCCATCGAGCCAGAAGACCCTCACTCTTGGACTCTCAATGTCGACGGATCATCCCGCAGGCAAGGTAGTGGGGCGGGCCTCATCCTCACTGCCCCTGAGGGTGGTTATTTTAAGTGTACACTCCGTTTCTTGTTTGAGGCCAGTAACAATGAGGCCGAATATGAGGCACTGATAGTAGGCCTTCGCCTAGCCAGGGACATTGGTGTCAGCCACATCCGAGTGCTCAGTGACTCCCAGCTCATCGTCGGACAGATCACGAGAGAATTTGATGCCAAGGAGGACACAATGCGGGCTTATAGGGATCTTGCACTTCTCCTCGTTCGCCTCTTCAATACCTTCCACATCAAGCACATTCCTCGGGGCGGAGAACTCTAAGGCAGATGAAATGGCCCAGTTGGCTTCCGCAGACCAGTCCGACCTCAGCAGTGGTGTCCGCCTCGAATACCTATCCCACCCCTCCATTTCCCCCGACCAGCATGAAATACAATTCCTCCAAAATGAGCCCATCCCTTGGGCGTCGGACATCTTTCTATTTCTGACAACGGGGGAACTTCTAGACGACCAACAGCAAGCCGCCAAAGTCAGGGCCCGGTCGTCCAATTACATCCTCGTCAGCGGCATTTTGTATAAACGTGGTTTCTCACGCCTTTATCTGCGGTGCCTTAATCCGACTCAAGCAACTTATGTGATGCAAGAAATTCATGAGGATATCTGCGGCAATCACTCGGGCGGCAGGTCCCTGGCCCACAAGATACTTCGCACTGGATATTTCTGGCCTACTCTCAACCAAGATGCGGCTGACTTCGTGCTCAAATGTGATAAGTGTCAGCGTTTTGCCAGTATCCCCCGTGTCCTTCCTACTGAATTGATCACACTTTGCAGCCCTCACCCGTTCACCAAGTAGGGGATTGACCTAGTTGGCCCTTACCCACCGGCCGAGGCCAGACCAAATTTGCCATTGTCGCCATTGATTATTTTACTAAGTGGGTAGAGGCAGAACCCCTTGCCATCATTATCGAGCGGAACACAACCAAGTTCATCTGGCAGTCGATCGTTTGCAGATTTGGCATTCCCTAGGCCATTGTTTCCGACAACGGCAAACAATTCGACAACGCCAAGTACAGAAAGTTCTGTGTGGACCTCCAAATTCAACCATGTTTTTCTTCCCCTGGACATCCCCAAACTAATGGCCAAGCTGAGGTCACCAACCGTTTTCTTCTGAAGATCATCAAAACCAAGCTAGAAGCTGCCAAGGGGCTTTGGGCCGAGAAACTACCAAATGTACTTTGGGCTTACCGAACTACAGCACGGACTCCCACTGGGGAAACTCCTTTTCGCTTAACATACGGCGCTGAGGCGGTTATTCCGGTAGAAGTCGGTCTGCCTGCCCCTAGAGTTTTACATCTGGATCCAACACTAACGGAAGAGCTCCGTCGGGCAGACCTGGGCCTAATTGAAGAACTCAGAGAAACCACTGCTGTCAGACTGGCCTCATACCAACAGAAAATGAGAACACACTACAATCGCAAAGTCCGACCAAGGGAGTTCGCTGTAGGAGGCCTTGTCTTGAGAGAAGCAACCCTTGCCACCAAAAATCCGACCGAGGGTAAACTGGCACCCAAATGGGAGGGACCTTACATTGTGAAGGACCGACCACGTCCGGGCACTTACCGACTTCAGGACATGGAAGGTTGAGATCTCCCCCACCACTGGAACGCTGAACACCTGAAGCGCTACTTTTAATAAGTCCCTACGATTGTATTGCTCAGTTGTTGTATTTTCCTTTTTGTTTTGTTACATAATGTAAACTTGTATCGACTGAATTACACTGATCATGACAACAATTTTATACCTTGGCTATCTATGTGTTGTCTCAATAACATTTTTATTTGCAGCACTTATTACAAGTCTCAACCAGACCGACCGTTAACAGCCTCAGCCAGACTGAGCACAAAAAGCCTCAGCCAGACTGAGCACTAAAAGCCCCAGCCAGACTGAGCACTAAAAGCCCCAGCCAGACTGAGCACGAAAAAGCCTCGGCCAGACCAAGCACTAACAGCCTCTGCCAGACCGAACATGAAGTACTCGGTCTGCCTAAAAAGCCTCGGCCAGAATGAGCACTAAAAGCCTCAGCCAGATTGAGCACGAAAAGGCCTCGGCCAGACCAAGTACTAACATCCTCTACCAGACTGAACATGAAGTACTCGGCTTGCCTGACAAATCTCAGCCAGACCGAGCGCCACAGTCTCAGAGTCAAATGAGCACGCATGCAGGACTCGGTCAAGACCACCCATGCAAATTCCATGCTCGTGGAATTAGTAGACACACTTAGTCACAATTCCAGCTCCAAATCTCTAGACCACTCTTTGCTCAATCGAATTCCAAAACCGTTCTTACACAAGTCTGGTTATGCTTTTCTCAATCAAACTCACAAACCAAGCCTCACTCCATAAACCACAAACCTACTTGAGCAGTGTGGCAAACGCAAACTTGTAATTTTACTACATTTTAAACTTTACTCTGCATTGAGTTTTTATTACAAGTTCACCTTCACTCTGCATTGAGTTTTTATTACAAGTTCACCTTCACTTTGCATTGAGTTTTTATTACAAGTTTACTCTGCATTGAGTTTTTATTACAAGTTCACCTTCACTCTGCATTGAGTTTTTATTACAAGTTCAACTTCACTCCGCATTGTTACTAGTTCAATTTCACTCTGCATTGAGGAGTTCCTAACTTCACTCTGCACTCAGTTTTTCTTACGATTTCAATCCCACTCTGCCTTGAGGAATTCCTAAATTCAATTTTTATCATAAGTCTATCACAAGTTTTTATCACTAGTTTTCATCCATTTCAGACGCACAAGCAAAAACAATGAAATGCAAAACACAATTGAAATTTTATTTATCCACAACTTTGTACAAAAGTTCATTACAGCAATTCAAAAAAAAAAACAAATAACAACAACAAAAACAATGTCTGTGCACAGTCTTCTTCTTCTTCTCCAGTTACTCCTCCTCATTGGAGATGAGGTCCTCTTCTTCAATACCCTCATCCAGGGGGGTCTGGGCCACATCATCTTTTCCAATTGTTACACTACTGAGGTCTAAGTCTGGGAACGGTTCTTCAGTTCTGCGTTTGAACATCTTCCAGCCACTGTCCCAGAACTTAGCCATTTTGTGTTTATAGAAATCTGACTGCTGGAAGCTCTCAATAACTTCTGCCTCGGTTCTGCCTCCAGCGGTCGTCCTCGATGGGCCCGTCCCCCGAGACTCTTGCCTAGCCAAGCCGCTAGCGATCGCGGTATCAACTGCCATCTGAAATTCAGCAGACCCTTTGAATTGCTCCACCGCGGCGATGCACAGATCGAGGTAGGCCGCCCTCTCAGAGGCTGCCTTCGCCCTCTCTTCGTCCAGCTCCTTCTGCAGGGTCGCCCTTTCAGACGCAGCCCTAGCCCTCTCCTCCTCCAACTCCTTTTTCAGGCTCTCCTTTTCCGCCGTCGCTTTGTCTCTCTCTGCTTCCAACTCTTTCTGAAGGCTCTTTCTCTCCTCCACTGCCTTAGCCCGCTCGCCCTCCAGCTCCCTCTGCAGATCGCCAATCTTCAGATCTGCCTCATCTTTCTGCTTGATGAGATTTTCATTACTGTTCATTGCCTCCTCATGGCGTTCGACCACGACTGCGCAAGCTTTTTGGGCCTTATCCAACTTTTTCTGCTCGCCAGCCAGTTGGAACTCGAGCGACACAACCTGGCGGCGTGTGTCCTCCAGCTCCACTCTAACCGCTTGCAGATCAGCGTGGGCACTCTCCCAACTTTCACTCTTCTTCTTCAACTTTGCAAGTTGAGCCTTGGCCTCGTCTGCCTTGAGTTTGGTAGCCCCCGCTTTCCTCAGCAGCGCCCCTGCTAAGGTGGTTACCTCCATTTGAGTAGAGCATAACCCCCTTAGCAGTTCAGCTTTGTTGAATCTAGACGCCGAGCGCAAGGCTGCCTCTTCTACAATCCCTACCAATCGGTCTGCCCCTGCCCTGGCTGGGCCTTCTTCTCCCTCCAGCTGCCCCGCCACCGCACGAGCATGGTAAATCGCTGCGGTCAGACTGACCCCCCATCCTTGAGGTGCAGGGCCCCCCTGGGGCTGTTTTTCCCTCCTCGACCCAGGGCCAGTTGTCTCATCTTCCACTTGCCCTTCAGGGGCGGCCCTTGCAACCCCTGCGGCGATCGCCGCCACCACTGGTACCACCTCCATGCCCTCTGAGGCGATGTCCACCACTTCTGAGGCAATCACTCCTCCTGGGATTCCCTCCACTTCCCCCCCTCTACCTCCTTGGCCACACTGGTCTCCTTTACCCTCGTCCCCCTCCTCCTCTTCGGGGCAGGCTCTTCTTCACTCTGCCTCACCCTCTTCTTCTTCTTCTTCACCACACCCAACGCTTCTATCTCCTTCAAAGACCTCTCCTTCAAAGGGTCTATTGGGGGCGGTCACGGCACAAATTCGCCTAAGTCCTTCTCTCCCAAGGGTTTGGGGCGAGGTCGAATCCTCTCCCTTGCAATCGATTTTGGTGGTCGGTCTGCCTAGGACTCTTTGAATTTTTGGGCTTTCGCAAGGATGGTCTGATCGTCCACCTCTTGAACTCTCCTCCTCACTTCCAACTCCGCTCGGTCGAGGTCCCCACCGCTCGGCTGTGGACCCAACCCTGCCTCAAACAATGCAGACGGCTGGACGAGCTCGTCCCATTTGGTCCTTTCTTTCTTCCTCCACTCCTTCACCCTCTTCACCCTCTCCTCTACTACTGCCCCCAACTTTGGCTCTATCGTCTTGGTGGGCACCTTCCAAATGGTGAGCACTCCAACTCTTCCACTGGCGGAGACATAGAACCACCGTGGTCTCTATCCCTTGATCGACGATGGCAGACCCGCCACCAGCACTTTCCTTGCTGCTGCCTGCAGCGTGACCCAAGTCTCTTGTTGCCCTGAGGCCTTGTAGCACGCGAAGAATTCGTCCACTGTCATGGCCGCCCCTTCGTTCGCCTTCGGCCAGGCACTTGCACAGGACAGCAAGATCTTCCACGCGTTGGGCATTAGTTGGCCCGGCGCCATCTCCAAGCGATTTAAGACATCTACTACCACCTGCGGCAGGGGCAGCCTCAGTCCTCCTTTCAATGCCTCCTCATAAAGGGCAAACTGCCCTAGCCTGGCATCGGATGGTCTCTCCGTCGACGTCGGCAACGACAACTCTATTTCGGCAAGCACCTGGTATTTTTCACGAATAGCCTCCAAATCCGCTGCAGTGACCGTTGATTTATCTGCCTTTGTGTGCCAGTGATCAGGTTCTGCCTGGTTGATTGGCCTTAGAGCTGCTATCATGGTGGAACCGTGGGATCGTACAATCGACTCCCCCACCCTCTCCATCCTGTATTGCCGCGCTAACTCCACCGTATCATTATCTCCAAGTGGGTCCACCCTGACAATCGCACTTCCTTCTTGGGCCATTTTTGTGGTATGTTTGCAAATCGCTTCGGCAGCAGGTATAAGGAAATCGAAAAAGTGTTGCAGAGGTGTATTGTGAGCAACAAAGGAATTCACACTTGGAATATTTTGATTTTTCGTAAATAGTTAGGTGAATCGAATAATGCCAAAAGCCCACGGTTTGCCTGTATTCCAAGGATCCCAATTAATTTTCGCCAGTTTGAAAACTTTTCAAAATCATCCGCCAAATCTGTCTCTTCAACACCCATAATGACTTAACGTTTTATTTCTGATCCAACGCCTAATCTTTCCCCCCTACGGGATGTTGCCACGTGTACGACCATGATCCACTGTCTCCTCCCCTTACCCTGTCTTTTCCACTTCAAATCATCACGTGACACGCCGCGTCTCGAGCCCCATGCCCCTCCACCTCACCCTTCGCGGTCGGCCCTCCTTGTTGTCGACCATCCCACTCGGCCAACACCGCGGTTGGCCCTCCCGCTCGGCCAACCACCGCGGCCGGCCCCCCCTTCGCGATCGGCCTTCCTTGGTGTCGACCATTTCACTCGGCCGACCTTGCGGTCGGTCCTCTCCGTGCTCGGCCCTTCCACTCGGTCGCCCTGCACAGTCAGACCACCTCCCGCTCGGTTCACCCCTTCAATCACCCCTGCTGGTCGACCTCCATCCTGCCAATCCCTAACACACTCATCTGCGTCATTAACGTTCCCTTCGTTGGACTAAAGCTGTATTCGGGAATGGGGGACTACTGACGTGTATAAGCTCATGAAGGCCACGAATCACCCATGGAATATCCAAGCCCATCACTTGGAGCCCAATGCATAACCCAGCTGGTGAGGTCCAGGACAGCTAGAGTCTAACATGGCATAAAGGGCCAATGACATTCAGACACGTGGCAAGAGAAGGACGAGCCACATCAGCAGACAAAGATCTGCAAAGTTATTGCCACTGCACATCACCATTAACACATCAGCAGACAAAGATCTGCAAAGTTATTGCCACTGCACATCACCATTAATACAGCCCATCACAGCATTTATTACGACAACACCTCCCCGTCGGAACAGGACCCCCTTACCCTGAACAAGGTAAGCTACGCATAGGCTTTCGACAATGAGGGCAAGTCGGAAGGGACAGTGAAATGATTACCAAAGGATATAAGCAAACGTTGAAGACAAGAAGAAGGTTAAGTTTTTCTATCTCTAATCTCTCCCTCTATACTGGACTTCTCTTCCTAACTTGCCCGTCGGAGGGTTCACTGGGGGACTACCCCGTTCCCTGTTGAACTTGCTTGCAGGTTATCTGGTGGGCTTGATCATTTGGACTTGGGCTTTAGGAGCTTGGACCAGTCCGATCCATTCACCGGGGCAAACTGTATCTTCATATTATATTCTAACATTTCTTATATTCTTTCATTATTCTCTCTATATTTGAGTATACTAATTCGATTGTCGTAAAACTCTTGAAAAAGACACTACCAATGAGTTCTTAATAATTTGCTTACAAGTTATGGAGATTCAGGCTTTGTTTGGTTTGCTTTTGAGAAATAAATTTTGAAAATTTTTTTGAAATTTTTTTTTTTAATTTTTTTGGAAAAAAAATTTCAAATTCACTTTCTCTCCCCTACACATCAATCAATCACTTTTTCTCTCTCTCCTCTCTCCTTCTCGAGAAATTTTTGAGTGCAAATAAGGTAAGTGTCATGTGGTACCTTTCTTTTTTCTCATTGGTTAAGAGAGTGGAGGTTACATTTATGTGTTGGGTGATGGTGAGACAACATGGGAGGCTACAGTATTTGTGATTAGTTGAAGGCATCACGTGGCATGCCACATGGTACCCTATCTGCACCCAATAATTTTTCCTCCTTCTCAATCACTTTTTTCTCTCATATATATCTACTCAATTACAACAAAATATCAAATTATCCCATACTCTAAAACTATTTTTAAAATATACAACCAAACAAACTAAAAATTTTTCTAAACTCTCTCCCCAAAATCTTTTTTAAAAATTATCTCCCAAAATCAAACTAAACACACCCTCAAAGTCTGACCCATAACTTCAATTGCCCAATAGATTAAGTAACTGCCATAGATTCGTCAGATACTATATATTATCAATTGACAAATTGTACTGAGACTATTAACATTACCTACAACATTTTCCTTTGCAACGTGGCCAAAGCTTGAGAGATGAGGAAGTGTTACAATTTCCCTGAGGGTGCCGCTATCAAGCTGCTAGGGACCTTTAAAAAAAATTTAAAAGATAAAAATTAAAATAGTCAATGTTTACCTCTATTAAAAAATTATTGACCCCATCTAAAGACATTGTGTGTTTGATATTGTATTTTATTGACCCCATTATTGATCTTCTTGAGATCAAGATCTAAAGACATTGTATTTTATTTAAATGATTGCTTGGTCACATATAACTAAAAAAAAAAAATTGTTTGATACCGCTGACAATAATATTATAATTTAACATGTTCAAAATATGAAATTCCATTGAATTAAATTGTCAAATAGTATGAATATATTAAAAAACTTAATCTATTTATGATTTAAATATTTAATTTAGTTTGTTATCGGTTAACAATGAAAACTTAATTGTTATTTTTCTATTTTTGTGAATGACCTTATCTACTAAAATTTCTAAGGCCACCACCATTTAAAATACAATTAAAAAATTCATTTTTTTATTTAATATCTTTAATGATCTTTTTTTTAAAAAAATTATATATATATTTTTATTTTTCAGATCGGTTTTTGTAAATGAATTTAAAAAGTAAAAATTCCAAAAAAAAAAAAACAAAAAACAAAAATAGGCCAAAACAGGCAACTGTTTTTTGCTCCCTTTTTTTTGGGGTCCTTTCTGAAAGAAAAAAAAATTCAAAATTTTACTTTCATAGTCTATCTAATTGAATAAAACCTAAATATAAACTTTTTTTTTTTATTTTTTTAAGTAAAAAAATCATTTAAAAAGCCAATCTCAAACACGAGTCGATCCAGATTTGACAAACATTACATCTTAATAATATTAGGTTGGATCGGGCAGGCCATTGGTCCTGGTCATCCTGCTACTGCTAATTCTATTGGGCAAATTGCAAATTACTAGGACATCAAAAAAATATTTGCATTTTCACAGTGATTTAAATTTTCTGTGTGAACGGTACAATTTCTTCATGTGTATAGTGCAATTATTTTTTCACTGTATCACCGATTTGCAATTTTTCCAATTCTAGTCCGATGACATTTCTAACAAAATTTTATTCTCCTCGACAACATTACCCTTTCTGGGTCATTCATTGTCTTCTCGAACACAAGAATTAGAGTTCCTCAACTGACTGGTTACTTGTTTCCTACTTTGAATTGCACCAACTCCAAAGACCTTGTTACATCCATAACCCTAAAATGACTTCAATCAGCATAATAGATGCCTATCCCAATCCATAACTGCCATGAAAAAACAAAATAAGCAAATAAAACAGGCTCCTTTTTAACTACTAAAGAAAACACAACAAAATGAATTCCATTATCAAATGTCCCGCCTACTCGTTCGTCATTCAAACGATTTCCTGCTGCTTCCAGACATCTGAAACAATATGACTGCAGTGAGAAATTTGCAGAAGGCAATTAAAAAGTCATTCCCATGAATCACAGAATCACTTCAACAAGTTTGAAATAAAAATAATAATAATAATATCAAAATTTGGAATGTTATGGTCATTAAAAGGTATAAAGCATAGATTCAATCATTTTTTTTAATTTTTAGATGAAACCAAAAAAAAAAAAGTAAGCAACATGCAAGAGACCTGAGCACATTGGCTAGATAATCGACTGCCACTGGCAATTACCATCAAGGGTTTTCGAACTACTTATAAATGTTTATACAAAAAATTGTGAAATCCAGTCATCTAATGAAGCATTCAATAGGATGAAAAAATGGAACATGACTGCATGCAGAAAAATTTCACAATTTCTTCGATGGCAATTACTTCACTAGAAACCATTTATCTTTCAGTACCTGTTCTGTGAAGGTCCCAAGGCAACAAAGCAAGTCACAACACTCCAAAACTTTTCCCAGTCCCTACTTAAAGCTCAAGACTATATCCACATTCATCTGCATAAAACAAATATACGGTCATTGCTATGTCGAGGAAGCTAATTGCTTGACAAACCCAGAACATAACTTACAGATTTGGCAATCTCTTTAGCTTTTTCATCATCAAAACCAAGGGCAGCCATTATTTTATGGCCTGCTGATTCTTTTTCCGACCAAATCCCAAGAAGCAAATGAGTTGTAGTTATTTCCCCATTTTCACCTGATTTCACATGAAAGTCATAACAAATATATCGATGGCGCCAATGATGTAATGAATAAGAAAGGCAGCGAAATTCTTTAAATTTTGCACACCAAGGCTAATTCTGAGTACAGCCAGCATTCAAGAGCTGTGGAATTTGAAGGTTGTCAAGACCCAAATCATGCAGAATATGATAAGGCAACCCAAAACTAAAAGAGAGTATAGAAATGGCTAGGTGCTTCCTTAACATTTTCAATTAGGCACAATTAGTTACCAAACAAAACCAGAAGTTAATCTCCTGAAGCATTGTTATTTTCTCAGCGGGAAACATCAAACAATAAATATTGAGAAAATTGGTTGGAGGTTTTCACTGCCTGATCTCCAAGGGGCACTTCATTCCATGTTCACCTTATTTGTTCAAAATCACCGTAGTAACCATACAAAACTGCAAGCTTACCAAAGGCTTGCAGCCAGAGAAGTATTCACATACTTTTTAAGTTATTAACTTACTTTTAAGGATATTGTACATTTCACTGTTTCCTCGAGTGCATAACTAACTACAACATTCATAACTCAGCCTTGTAAGAATTATTAGGAGATCTATGATTCCTTGTAAGCTAAATTTGTTTGTTGGACATCTGTCTGTCCCTAATAAGTTCTCATAGTTGACTAATGCATGTTGCAAGATTGAATATGTTTTTCATTTTAAAAAAATGATGAGCAAGAGTAAAATAACATTAAACCCAATATCAATGCCAAACTCACAGACAAAAGTGACGACGAAAATAAAGATCAAACCCTATACACTCTCTACAAAATCAAGAAACTGATTGATAGAAAGGCTAACACCCCCTAATCCGAACTACACAAAAAACAAACCAAACTCTTACAAGGGGAACTCTCGGAAGACCTTCAATTTTACTCTCTAGATAATCTACATAAGATGTAATGGAATCATTGACCAAAGCTTCTTTTTTTCTTCTTCTTCTTCTTTCAATTCTAGCCACCAGTCAACTCTAAAGAAGCTCTATAACCTAGAAGGAAATGTCCACTCCACCGCAAACCAAGAGAGCACCAATGTCCAAAGATCTTTTGCCACTTGGCACTAAATAAGAAGATGATTTACCGATTCACCATCCTCTTTGCACATGCAACACTAATTCATGATGTTCAAGACGGGTTATTTGAAGTTAAGATTTTAATATGTGTTGGAAAGGATAGGTGGTGTGGGGCGGAGGACTTTGGAGGCGAGGTTTCCTTTATTTTTTGTATTGCTACTAGTGGGGAGGCGAGGGTGGCATCTTATGTGTTTATGCAAGGTCAAGTCATAGTTTGGAATGTTGGGTTGCGTCATGAGGTGCATGATTGGGAGTTGGGCAACTGGAAGACTTGCTGGGTTTTTTGTATGGGCTTCGGTTTAGGGGGGAGGGGGAGGATACTTTGTTGTGGGCTTGCCCGAAGTCCAAAGGGGTTTTTTTGGTGTCCTCTTTCTATCATTCATTGGTGAGAGGGGATGGAGCTCCTTTTTTGTGGAAAAGTGTTTGGGTGGTGGGTTGTTCATCCAAAGTCACTTTGTTTGTGTGGACAGCGGCTTTAGGGTGCATTTTGACTATTGATAACTTAATTCGTCGGCGTCATATTTTAGTTAATTGGTGTTGCATGTGTTGTGGAGATGCGGAAATAGTGGATCACTTGCTTATCCATTGTTTGGTTGCTTCATGCCTTTGGATGTTCATTGTTTCAATTTTTTTGTGGTTTGGGTTCAACCGGGTTCAATGGTGGAGGTGTTGCAGAGTTGGGCTAGGGGAAGGGTGGGGAAAAAACGTCAGAAGACTTGGTTGTTTGCTGGCAATTGCTTGATGTGGCTGATTTGGTTGGAGCAAAATAGGCATATCTTTATGGGTGTGACTCGATCGGTTCCATGGCTGGAACGGCATTTGCTTATTATGTTACATAGTTGGATTACGGTTTCAGTAGATCTGGTTGTGCTAACTTTTGTAGATGATTTGATTAGTTAGTTGTTTCGGTTGGTCTTCTATTTGGTTTAGCTTGCTGGCTAGCTTATAGTTGGTTTTTGTATTCGTTGCATCGCCTTGATGCTTTCTCAATAAAGTTTGTTTATTTATAAAAAAAAAAAAAGCTGCCTTGGGTCCTTCTACCAAAAATGGCTCTTTGCAAGATAGAGGAATTACGCTGCCCATTCTTTTCTTTTTTTGGGGGGTTACATATTATGCTGCCCATTCAAAGCCTCATAAAAAGAATTCACCTCGAAACACCGAACTCGTCAACCTCCATCTCACGAATCATCTCTTGTCCCAATGCTATCATACAATCACTAGAATATCCCCATCAACTCAACCATCTCCCAATTGAGTAACCTCCTACATAGCAAGACATCCCAATACTTGTTGCTCCTCTCTTCATAAATTATCATCTACTATAGCTTCCGTGTTTGCTGCTTCTCGAAAAGCTGAAGGGAAAATATTCACCATCCTCTCTTCCCCCTTCTAGATGAAGCCAGAACTTCACTTTCCTACAATCCCCAACTGTCATGCTAGTGTGTTGCTCAAACTAATACCAAACTTTTCGTAGTCCCATACCACAAGGCAAATTGACCTCTTAAGATGTCCACTTCCCCCAGTCACATCCATACTTCAAGGCCACCACCCTTCTCTACCACTATCCACCACCCTTCTCTACCACTATTCACTCAAAAAAACTTCTAAAGCCATTTCAACAATAAGGTCTCAATGAAGATCTCCAAACTTTCCATACCCAAACCACCTTCCTTGACTGGGGTTAAACAGAATCCCAATTCACTAAATGACACTTGAATTCTTTTCCCATCCCTCCCCACAAAATCCCTTTGAAACTTTTATAGCCTCTTAGCAGCAAAGGACAAAATGTTCAATAAGGACATGAAATATGTTTATGCAAATTCAGTGACCAGGGAGTAAATACAAATAATGTATCTAGAGGACGTCAATTACCTAGGATCTATGTAAGAACCTCATGCTAGCACACTTTATACTTTAAACACAAATTTATGTTTTTTATTAACTTGGACAACCCAAATATATCTCGTATTTACACAACAATTATTTCATGTGTAATGCATTTAATTTCCTATTTCATGATACCTAAAAGTTGAATATGAGTACTAATTGAGATCATAACACTATGGCTTACAAACCTACAGGGCTTTAAATCCTCCTGAATAGCACAAGCCAGTATTCAATTCAGATAACTCATATGAAATCCTAGAGAAATATTAGAGTTCAAAACAAATTGATAATAATACTATTATACACTAATTTCAACGCAAGAAGTTGGAGATCATCACATCCAGTAGAAGAAAAAATGCTACCTGATTTCAGTTTCTCATCAACAGCCCAATCAAGAGCCCTCTGAGCTGGTTCGGTTAATGGAGGATGCTCGGGGCTGAAAAAATACAAGTCAGACCTTCCAAGTAAGTTTACAGTTTCATCTCGCACTTTGAAAAGGGTAATTCCATTTGCCCTCAAAAATTTTGCAGCTAAACTGGTTCCTGCAAGGAAACAAAAGACATGATATGAACAAAGTAATGAAAAGCAAATATCGATGCCTCTAAAATGTGGCATGCTGTAACTTCAACCAAACAATCCCTGTAAGCTTGTTTGGGAGGAGCTAAAAATGCCTAAATAAGCACAAAAAGACAAAATAGACTAATTTAGCCAAAAGGCAAAATGTCAAATCTAAACCATAATCATTTCATTTTTTCTCTCACAACCATTATAGCCAAACCAAAAAAAGATAAAACTTCTTTCCAAACAGAACTAATTTAGCCAGGCTAGGCTAAAAATTGGACCAAAAAGCTAGGCTAAAAATTAGCTCTTCCCAATACCTACTACTACTACTACAATGGATCACATTGGACCACCCATTCTCATTTGAAAATGTCAAAAGAATTCCCTCTTTTATAGAGGCTTCCGGAATACTAATCAGTAATATTAGTAATAAGAAATATTAGTAAAAAAAAAAAAAAAAAAAAAAAAAAAAAAAAAATTATCTGCAACTTTTGATTCTTTCTACAATTAGATCTGTTCATCACACGGGCAATGAAGCCCGGCAAAGCAAAATTGGTACTCAAACTACATTTGAAGATAAACAACTGCACCATGAAACATGAAAATTACATTGACCTAAACCTTAAATTATATGTAACATCTCCACAAGTTGCTTAAAATATCTAAATCATGTGAAAAAATATGTGGCAACCATGTCCTTACATGCAATAAATAAAAATAAAAAATCACTAACCCTCAACCAAGATACCCATCAAAAGAGCTTCAGTCCCAGTATTTGGATACTTGAGCTTCCTCGCTTCTAGCTCGGCCATCGCGAACGACTTTATAGCCCTCGCCGACCATCTAAACACCACCACCAACCCCACATCACCAATCACAAACTAATTCATAAGCAGCAAATACAGTATAATAATCATAACTATCAAAATAAAATAACACTAACTTTGGAAGTTTTTCAGAAGAACCCCTCTCTGGTTTCCTACAAAAACCCACATTAATCACCATTAGCAACAAAACCATATCGTATTTTCTACTTGTATGTGAGTGAATTGTGGAACTTACGCAGTTGGGAGGCTAAACGAGACCGTTGCGACAGTTGACCGGCGGTGATTTGAAAGGCGATTCCAGGGGTTGGTGAGCTGAATTGAGAGATGGGTTCCGATGAAAGAGCTTAGCGAGTTGTCTGGTTTGAGAATCAGAGGATGAGGTAATGGAAAATTGTCGGATTTCCTAAAAGAAGAAGGAATTGGAAGTAGTGATATGGTATTAGTGGCCATTAAATTGAAGAAACCCTAGGTTTCGTGAGGAAAAGCTTTGTGTTGATTGCTTTGTTTACTAGTTTGTATTATGTATTGTTTGCATATACATTGATTTGTCTACCTCTACACTTCCAGGAAAACACTTGATGAATAGTATAGAGCTCTTAAAAAGATAGAAGTTGGAACCACTGCGAAAACCCGTATTATCTCCTCCTACATAGTGATTATTTGGTAATTTTGAAACATTAATAGCTTGTTTGGCATAAATTAAAAAATATAAAAAGTTAAAAAGTCATTATCCTATTTAAGTCACATCACCTCTCTACCACATCACTTCAAACTCAACTCATACCCAACTCATATTTCATAAAAAGTCAAAAAGTGCACTTATTTAGGACATTCCAAACCACCCCTAATTCACGCTATTTGGGGAGCTTCAATTTGTGAACACCATTCATTCAGTGTGTTTGGTTTGAATTTTTTAGATTAAGTTTTTTAAAAATTAATTTTTTTAACTTTTATGTTTTTTTATTTTTAGTGAATATTTTTTAAATTTTAAATATTTTTATATGCATCTTACTTAGATGTATCTAAAAAGTAAAAATTTATGAAAAAATATTTTAAAAAAATAATAAATACATAAAAATACAAAAAATGTACTGAATTATTGTTTTTTTTTTTGTATTTTTGGTATTTAGTGAATTTTTAAAAAAAATTTTTTACAATTTTTTTACTTTGGAGATGTATTTATGTTAGGTGGGTCTAAAAAGTAAAAAAAAATGCTTAAAATATTAAAAAAATTCAATAAAAACAAAAAAAATACGGAAAATAAGAAAGTAGAATTTTCTGAAAAGTGTTTTTTGAAAAGTGAAAACAAGCAAGGTTATTGTCTTTGTCCACGTCCTTCTTATTCAAACATTTAAAAAAATAAAATTTATTCATTATACATATTTTTATTCCGGCCATATACACAACTTTCCAACCCTCTCAATCCACACACACCTTCCACACCAGCAAACAATGTTCAAATCCTAATCCTAACCAGCAACCACCTCGCCGACGGTGACATAGCACCACTGTTACCACCTCTCTTGCACTTCCAGTCGCCATCCCTACCCCTTCTTCCACCCACCGATGACACTACCACGACCCCCACCTCATCTACTCGAGCTCCTATCTCTTTCTTTCTCTCCTTTCAGTCACGAAAAGGAAGGCGATGACCATAGCGGCAGTTCACAAACGAAAGGAGGTTTCGGATGTTGATGGTCGAACCAAATTCATTAGTTCGATGGTTGAGTTTCGAACTGAGGCAATTCTTTCGATACTAGTAGTTCGAATGGTAAGAGAATGAGTCTTCTTTCCATATCTAAGTTCCACAATGCATCTCTCTCTCTCTCTCTGTGGATTGAGGATCGTGAAAGGGTGGGAGCTGTGGTGGCAGTGGTGTTGCGTCGCGAAGTGGGGGGTTACAAGGGTGGTGAGGAAGGTGAGTGAGCGAAGAGCGACGGGGTGGGGATGCGCTTCGATTCAATAAGAGGGGGCTGAAGGGGAGGCGACGAAAGGAGGGACTGTGCTGAGGAAGGGGACGACCGGAGGGGGTGACGGCCAACGGTGGAAATAGTTAGGGGCTGACAAAGGTATATTTGTTTTATTCTTGAGTTGTATTGAATTCAAGATCCTGTAAAGTTTAATTCCGCATTATTATTATGGTTACATGTATTATTAAATCTTACAGTCTTTTTCTTTTATAGCGATTTATCTGGTTATACTTCCAATTAAAACATCAGGTATGCTTTTACATCATTATTGAACGTTTCTTTCATTTTTTTTTTTGATACTTTGGCTCACAATTGTTTGTGTTTTGTGTTTTGAAATTTATTACTTTTGTGTTTGTTAAAACTATTAGATGGACCTAATGCAAAAAGTGCAAACTATTTCAATGTCATTCTAGGGATTAAAAGTACAAAAAACATATATAAAAAGTATATGAATGGACAAGATTCTACTAAATTTGTTTGTGAGTCTCACTTCTTGAAAATCCTATAATTCATTTATTTTTTGTATTATATTTTATGTTTGATTTCTGTGCTTTTTTTAATATAGTTTTTTTTTTCTGTAAAATTTATTTTTAAAAATAAATAAATAAATAAATCATTTTCTATTCAAACAATTTCATTTTTGTTTTTATTTTTTTATTTTTTCTTAAAGTAGTTTTAGTTTTGGGCAATTACTTACTCTTTTTTTTCCTCTCTGTATATTGTAATTTTGTGCATTTTAAGTGTATGATATTTTTACTAATATACTCGGAGATGCACTATGATAGAAGTATCATGGGAAAATCAAGTAAGAAGAAGAAAAATAAATAAAACAATACAATGAATGAGGAGCAAAGATTAAAGATCAAAACTCTTAAAGCAAGCACGCAAGCAAACAAACAAGTAAGTAGAATAGAATGCTTAACAATAGACATTTAAAAATTTACAACAAAATTTTATAACTTTCCTTTTTACTAAGAAAATTCTATTTGATGCTAGCCAAATAAAATGCTTTTAAAATAGTTTTTATTTATTTATTTTTATTTTAAATTTGAAATTAAAACTATAATAAATTTATGTAAGCATAACTGCCAAACACATTTTTTTTACTTAATGTATAATATTTATATTAACTACCTTTTTAAGGTTTATTTTTTTAAGTATTATATAGAAATAAAAAAATGTCATTAGGAATAAAGTTTTCCTTAATTTAGTTATAAATTTTGCCTGTACATTATTTTTAAATTTTGAATTAAAGCAAACATAAAATACTTGATTGAATATATGTTGCATTTATTATATTCCTTTTTTGTGTGCAACAAAAAAAAAAAATTAAAAATCACAATTCACTTATATACGAATAATTGTAAATACAATCCGTACATAGCACGGGTGGAATACTAGTTTAGAATGAATGTAATCATTCATGTTTGCATTGTTTTTCCATATTAGATGAATAGTTTGTTTTAACTTAGATGCATCGGCGCCAATGGCGAAGGGAGTAAGGGACCAGGGGGGTCACGTGCTCTCCCTGAATTTTGGGAATTTTTTTATTTTTTTTATTTTGCAAACATAAAGAAAATATTTTAAATAAAAAAATTACAAAAATATTATTACAGTGAAATGTTAATGGCATTTTAAAAATTGTGAGAACAATAATAGTTATTTTGATTAAAAATGAAGAGACTATTGTAAACTGTTAGGGAAAATATATGATTCTCCATAAGTAAATCAATCAATGGGAATAAAAACTAATGCGGAAAAATTAAATCAAAAGCAACACAAGAATTTTACGTGGTTCCCTCAATGTGAGGTACATTCACAGGATCGAAATCTGATTCCACTATCAATCAAAAAGTTTCCAAACGATTACAAACGAGACACGAATGGTCTCACAAATCACCCTTAGGTTAATTTCAAATAATTACAAATAAACAAGAGAAAAGACCTCACCAAAATGTCTTCGAAACAGAATTATAGAAGACCCAAAATAATAACCCAAATCAACTCTACCAAAATAGCCGAATAAGCACACTGACAGTGCTTCAAAGAACCAAAAAACCAAAGCAAAGAAAACTTCCAAAGGTCGGTCAAAAAATAGCACTGACTCACCCAATTTGATTCCACCAAATAGATAATGTACCATGGTTAGACACCTTCAGAAAACAAAATAATGGAGTAGCCGCATAGCACCCTTTTTTTTGAAAATACCAAACAATACCAAATATATATATATATTATTGATTCTTGGATTTCGTAATCAAACCCTAATTGTTACCAAATTGAATTAGGCCTCTAAAAGTTAGGTATAATATATTAAAATATATTATAACCAACACCAAACCAAACTTCTTTTAATAAACCAATTGGGTCCTATACTCCGATAAGGAGATATACCCCAACAATTCTCCCTCTATCGACTTAGGTGGAGACATTAACCATACCTGCCAAAGTTCGACACTTTAAATATTTGTCCCTCGACAAAGTCTTAGTAAACATATCCGAAATATTATCATCTGTGTGAACCTTTTCGAGTTGCAACAATTTCGAATCTAACACATCACGAATCCAATGGTACCTTACATCAATGTGTTTCGATCTCGAATGAAAATTAAAATTTTTATTCGAGTGAATAGCACTTTGACTATCACAATAAAGCAAATACCTTTCTTGCTTCAAACCCAACTCTTACAAAAATTTCTTCAACCATAACTCTTCTTTGCAAGCTTCCATAATGGCAATAAATTTTGCTTCGATAGTTGAGAGAGCAACACATTTTTATAATTTAGATTACCATGCCACAGCTCCCCCTACAAATGTCATCAAATACCCCGAAGTAGATTTCCTAGAATCAACATCACCGGCTATGTTAGAATATGTGAACCCATCAAGCATCGGCTTACCATCTCCAAAACACAAGCACACCTTCGAAGTCCCTCGAAGATATCTCAAAATCCATTTTACCGCTGCCCAATGTTCTTTACCCGGATTAGAGAGAAAATGACTCACCACACTAACAATGTGAGCAATATCTAGCCTTGTACAAACCATGGCGTACATTAAAGAACCAACTGCTGAAGCATAAGGAATTTTTTGCATCTCTTCCTTGTCTTTCTCACTTGTAGGACATTGATTTGAACTAAGCTTGAAGTGACCCACAAGTGGACAACCAACCTGCTTTGCTTTATCCATGTTGAACCTCTCAAGAACTTTCTCAATGTAGCTTTCTTGAGACAACCAAATCAGCTCCTCTTTGCGATCACGAACAATTTTCATACCAAGTATTTGCTTTGCCGATCCCAAATCTTTCATAGCAAATGACTTGTTCAACTCCAATTTCAACCTGTTAATCATGATAGAATCTTGACCCATAATTAGCATGTCATCAACATAAAGCAAAAGAATAATAAATTTACCATCTGGAAAATTTTTCACAAACACACAATGGTCTGAAGTGGTTTTAGAAAAATTATTATTCATCGTGAAAAGTCAAATTTTTTGTACCATTGCCGCAGAGTTTGCTTGAGACCATACAAACTTTTCTTCAATTTGTAAACAAATTTCCCTTTCCCTTTCTCTACAAAACCTTCCGGTTGCTCCATGTAAATTTCTTCTTCAAGATCACCATAAAGAAATGCGGTCTTTACATCAAGTTGCTCAACTTCAAGGTTCATACTTGTAGCCATACCAAGTACAACTCGAATAGAAGACATCTTTACAATCGGCGAGAAAATCTCATCAAAGTCAATTCCTTTCTTTTGCCCAAAGCATTTCATAACAAGACGTGCTTTGTACCTCAGATTCTTACTATCATTCTTCAATTTGAAAACCTACTTATTTTTCAAAATTTTCCTCCCCTTAGGCAACTTCACTAAATCATAAGTGTGATTTTCAAGTAAGGAATTCATCTCCTCTTTCATGGCCTTTTTCCAATTATCTTTCTTTGCATGCTCAATTGCTTTTTGGTAGCTCTCAGGCTTCCCTTGATCGGAAATCAACACAAATTCATTGGAAGGATACTTTTTCGAAGGTTTTCGGTCCCTTGTAGATTTCCTTAACTCAAGTTATGGTGGTGGTTCTTGAGTTGGATGCTCTTCCTCAATTTCTGGCTTAACTTTATTAGGATTAATATCATCCTCTACATCTTCAATGGGTGGTTGCACATCTCCTTCATTTTCATCATCAACTGAAGATGAAGGAGATGGATCCATGTCAATGAGATCACTAGTTTTTGGCTTCGGTTGATCATCTTTGCCAAAGTCTTCAATTGTTTGGTTTTCAAGAAACACAATATCACGACTTCAAATAACTTTCTTGTCGATCTGATCCTACAATCTATAACCAAATTCATCATGTCCATAGCCAAGAAAAATACATTGTCTTGACTTACTATCAAGCTTGGACCTTTCATCCTTTGGAATGTGAACAAAAGCTCGGCAACCAAACACTCTCAAGTGCTCATAAGACACATCTTTGCTGGTCCAAACTCTTTCTGGAACATCACCATTCAAAGGATAGGAAGGAGACAAATTGATCACGTCAACCACTATCCTCATTGCCTCACCCTAAAAGGATCTTGGCAATTTAGCTTGTGAAAGAAAACACCTTGCCCTTTCCACAATGGTGCAGTTCATCCTCTCAGTAACGCCATTTTGTTGAGGAGTCTTCTTACCTGTCTTTTGGGGCCGAATACCTTGGCTGCGACAATACTCATCAAATGGCCCAATGTATTTACCACCAATGTCTAATCGGATGCACTTCAATTTCTGCCTCGTTTCTCTTTCAACCATAGCCTGAAAATGCTTAAATACTTCTATAATTTGATCTTCAGTTTTTAGTATAAAAGCCCAAACTTTTCTTGAATAATCATCAATGAAAGTAACAAAATAAAGTACACCACCATGTGTTCTAACTTTTAAAGGACCACAAACATCTGAATGAATCAACTCCAAAATATTTTCTTTTCTAGAAGCAATATTTTTATGAAAATAAACTCTATGTTGGTTACCCGCCAAATAATGAAAGATGTGTACCTTTCAAACCGGGTAGAAGCTCTTTCTTGAACAAAACTTGTAGCCCTTTTTCACTCATATGGCCAAGCCGCTTGTGCCACAATTCTATAAAAGTATCATCTTTAAGTACATTGATAACACTTTTACAAATTTTCCTTGCATCGAATAAAGTGTATAAGTCTTCTTGCACTTAGTCACCACCAAAGAACTCTTTGTGAGCTTTCATATTCAATCACCAAATTTGTTGTTGAAGCCTTCATTATCTGACTCCCCGGTAGAGATCAAATTGAGGTGAATGTCAGGAACATGCCTCACATCTTTAAGCAACAACTTTGTAATAACCCCGACCCGTAATTAGCTACTAATCAGTGATTAAAGATGCTAATTGAGTAGATCAAATGAATTATGGGATTAATATGTAAATTGTATAATATTTGGCCTTCTATCTGCTACTTATAGAATATCTGTTTAGAATTCCACTTTAATATGTAAATTGAAAGCCTTATCGGCATTCGAAACCGAAATTGAGTACACCGATATGTTATTTGGAATTTTTAGAACCATATGACAAGTTCTATTAAAAATTGATTCAGAACGATTAATTAAGTCATGTCTGGTTAGCCTAATATTCTAATTAATGTGTTTTAGCACCATAAATATATATATGAGCCTTAACTCATTTTTGAGCTCAATTCTTTGCTCTTCTTAGTGCAAAAATCTGAGGTTTTCTTTTAGAGAGAGAGTGTGTGCAATTCTAGAGAGAGAGATGAAGGAATTGAAGGAGAATTGAAGACCTTGGCTTAGATTCATCAAAACTAAGCTAGAGCTAGATTAATTCAAGACTATAGGTATGAATTCAACCCCTAAATTATGAATCTAAGTTATCAACATGAAGATTATGAGTTTGAATGTGTATATTGAGCTTAGAAGGAAGTTTTGGGTGGCAATTCATGCATGCATGTACATTTTCTTACAAATTGAGCATGATTTCCATGAATCCTCTCTTGCATGTTTGAAATTCATCTTCATTCAGGGAAATCATCAAGTTTCAAGTTGTTTTTTAGTGTTTGATCATGTTTTGGGAAGCTCAAGACCAAGAAAGCCCATGCATGTTGTGTTCATGAACATTCATCATGTTTTAAGTTGAAATTGTGAGTTTTAACAAACTCTTGGGCCATGATTTTATGAAATGATCCTAAATTCTTCATGTTTTACAAGTTTACTTTGTTATCTCTAGTTTTGGGCCCAAGAGATGTGTTTTGGATGGTTGAATTTGAGTTTTGAGCTTGGGAGGTCAATCTGGATTTTTCAGAAATTTGACCCACGTTCAAGCGGGGACTTTCACGCTCAAGCGTGAACTCTGAATTCATGCACCACGCTCGAGTGTGGGTCGAGCGCCCGTCGAGCGTGAAAACCTTGCATCCAGTACTTTTTAGAGTTACAGTCCGCTCGAGCGGGGAAAGTCACGCTCGAGCGGAGCGTCATTGTCTGCGTGTTCGCTAGAGCGGGGAAACCCACGCTCGAGCGTAGACCTCATTTTTAGGAAAATTGACTAAGTGTTCCAATTCATGTTTTGGCATTCTCATTGCATCTTAGGCATTCCTAAGACCTAATTAAGCTTTGATAATGAGGTTATGGATTAGAAACACACTAAGGAATGAATGTACTAAGTCAACGAATTGCAAGTGTGTGTGCGTTTTAGCATTGTGATAATAAAGAACAAGAACCAACGTAATGAAAGCTAAGCCGTATTGGCCACATGAATGTGTAATGATAAGACGTGCTTGTGTTATGTATTTTGTGGTTGTAGGTCAAGACTCGAGGATTAATTGACCGTTTACTGGAACCACTGTGAGTAACGTTATCGTAAAGATACGTTCATATGAATTATGTTCCAAATGAAATGTGATAAGCTATGATTTCTGAAATGATATCTGTTTAGGTGAACGAACATCCCAAGTTTGAAATCTATTATGGCATCCATAGATAGTCCCAAGTCATGGGGGACGGCATGAAAATGTGGGTCCATGGCATACAAGTTTACGAGATCTCGTTAGCTACTTCATTGTGGTGATATGTGTTTAATCAATATCCGGAACCGATTACTCTAGTCGGAAGACGTTCTGTGATGTGTTCTATGGTGTAACGCCCTCAAAATTAACCCAATCCAAAATACTGGACAGCAACACTTGATTTCTAAACCCAACCAACCTGAAACAAACCTGCCCAACACATCCTATAATTCCAAATGAGAAATAAGGGACAACAACAACCGTTATACAATGACAGAATCTACGGAACCTAAGTCCGGATACAATAATAAAATGGGAGAAGACCGGGGTCGCTATATATGGGATGTACCATTATTATGTTCTGATATGAGGATGATTATGCTATGATCTGTTTTCCGCTTATGATATGTTCGAATTTCGTTCACTAACCCCTTTACTTTAATGTTATTCACTGGGCTTTAGCTCACTGTTTGTATATATACATGTATAGGTGAGCATTTTGAAGTTCGAGTCTGAAGGCTTTTGTCTGGATCTGTGTTCCGTTGTCAGCCAACCATTGTGCCTCACATGGAGGTTCCCGAAACATCCTGTGTTTAAGTTCTGTGGGTTCTGTTTATATAAGACTTGTTTTGATGTTTTTGGCTGTACTTTAAAAACTGCAATGTGTGTGGGTATAATGTATGGTTGACTACCGGTTATGTATTTAAAGTTTTAAATATTCTGTTTCATATAAGTCAGTACAACTCATTGGACAATTGTATTATTTATGTATTTGCTTCCGTTAGCCCCTTAATCTTGTTAATTTGTTCAGAGGCCTTCGGTAATCCAAGGATTACTGGCTGATTACGATGCTAAACCTATAGGGGCGGGTTTGGGTCGTGACAAACTTGTAACCCAAATTTGTTTCCAAGCAAACATCACCCATGCCAATAATCTTGGACAAACCTTCATTACCCATTCAAACAGAACCATAATCTCCTTTGGTGTAGGTAGTGAAGAAATCAACTCGAGAAGTCACATGAAAAAGAGCACCGAAATTAATCTCCCAATTGCTCTCTTGGCCCACAAAATTGATATAATCATCTTCACAAACGACTATGAGATCACCATTGGTAGTAACCGCCGTTGTGTCTTCTTGCTTCTTATCCACACTTTTGTTACGCCTTTTCTCCTTGTTCTTGAGCTTTCGGCATTCTCGTTTCATGTGCACTTTCTCATGGCAATAATAGCACTTATTGTCTTTCTTCGAAAAGAACCATCTCTTGATTTGCCACGGCTTTGATCACGACCATGAAGAGTCTTACTCCTACCCCTTGTTTTGCTTCGTCCTCTCACAACAAATGCTTCCGAATGAGAGGAACCCGCTGATTTTCTTCTAGTTTCTTTATTCAACAAGCTACTAGTGACTTGGCTCATTGTGACAACCCCATCGGGGGCCAA
Source organism: Camellia sinensis (assembly GCF_004153795.1). Lineage (NCBI taxonomy): Eukaryota > Viridiplantae > Streptophyta > Magnoliopsida > Ericales > Theaceae > Camellia > Camellia sinensis. Next base: position 2,605,938 of record NW_021025826.1, on the reverse strand, counting down.
ATTACTAACTGTCACAACCAAAGTCTCCCAAATTTCAGGCAAAGAACTAAGTAGCATCAAAGCCTGCAACTCATCATGAAAAATAATTTTCATAGAAGCAAGTTGGCTAATAATACTCTTTATTTCATTCAGAAGTTCCGGAATAGGGCTGCCCTCTTTATATTTTAAATTAACCAACTTACGAAATAGAAAAACTTTATTTGTGGCTGATTTCCTATCATAAAGGCCTTCTAATTTTTTTTCCATAAATCATGTACTGAAGTTTCAGTAGCAACATGATGAAACACACTGTCATCAATCTATTGACGGATAACACCAACGACTTTTCGATTAAGCCTCTTCCATTCACCATCTTTCATATCACTAGGTTTGCCACTATTACCCTCAATAGGCCCATAAAAATCTTTACAAAATAATAGGTTCTCCATTTTAGTTTTCCAAGTTACCCAATTGCTTCCATTGAAGCTAGACATACGACCCACATTCCCCTCCATTGATTTACACAAATAAATAAACCCAAATAAATCGAAAGCTCTGTTACCATTTGTTAGGGAAAATATATGATTCCCTACAAGTAAATCAATTAATGAGAATAAAAACTAATGCGGAAAAATTAAATCAAAAGCAACACAAGAATTTTACGTGGTTCCCTCAATGTGAGGTACATCCACAGGATTGAAATCCGATTCCAATATTAACCAAAAATTTTCCAAACAATTACAAACGAGACACGAATGGTCTCACAAAGCACCCTTAGGTGAATTTCAAATAATCACAAATAAACAAGAGGAAAAATCTCACCAAAATGTCTTCGAAATAGAGTTGTAGAAGACCCAAAATAATAATCCAAATCAACTATACCAAAATAACCGAATAAGCACACTGACAGTGCTTCAAATAACCAAAAAACCAAAACAAAGAAAACTTCCAAAGATCAGTCGAAAAATAGCACTGACTCTGTAATAACCCGACCCTCGTATGTGATTGTGTGATATATTTTAGTCAATTATTCTGAGCCTTCAAATACTTAATGTGAAATTTCATGAGAAATTAAATTTACGTATACAAATGTTACGAATTTAACATGTATCTGTTGGGCAATGAGAGTATCTGTCACACCTAGAATGGGTAAATCAGAAATTGAGAGTCTTAGAGACTTGGTAATTTGAAACAGACTTCGTATTTGGAAACGGCATAATTTTTAGGTAATAATAAGCATATATTGCAGAAATTTGATTTGGGAATGATTAAACGATTGGATTTTGTCTTATTCCTCCTTTATAATATATATATGAGCTCTTGGGTCATTTGATCAAAAAGCCTTTTAAAATCAAAATAGCTTCTAAGGAAAAAGATTAAGGGAGAGAAGAATTGAGAGAGTAGAGCATCAAGAAGGTTAGAGATTTGCAAATTGAAGTGTAAGGTATGTAGATGTCTATTTTGTTCTCATAATCATGTTACTTAAGGGTTGAGATTATGGTGCTATGTGTGTGTAAGGAGGGAATTGGCAAGATAACCATATGTGTGAATGTTTTGATTGAATTTGAAGTAGCTACAAGAAGCTACACTCCTTCCTCCAATTCTTTTGCTTGGATTCAATTATATGACATGGTTTTGTGTATATATGTTTATGTTAGAACCTCATGGGAGTGTATGTATTTATGAGTTTATGTTTGTGAGTTATGAACTTAAGAGTAATGATCTAACTTCTAATCGATCTTTAATCACATGAATTTGGGACTTTAAACTATCAATTTATGGTTAAATTTTGAGGCTCTAAACATACCTACAAAGGATGAAATTTTGAGGAAATTTTCGAACTTTTTGTGCAGAATCGCCGCACGTGCGGGGGTCAAGGCCGCACATGCGGGAACCCCAGCCGCACGTGCGGGAGTCATGGCCGCACGTGCGGGGAAACATGGCAAATTTTGGTGTTCAACACTACTAAAAAGGCACGTGCGGGGCATCACTGCCGCACGTGCGGGGATCCTAGCCGCACGTGCGGCCCAGGCCGGGAAACACGGGTTGCTTTGTTTTGCGTGTTGGCTCCTCTAACGTTGTCGAAACCTGCAATTGATGTTGTTATGATGTTCATTAATTTAGTCGAAGTAAAATGAATCAAGAAGTGATTTAACAAGAAAGAGGAGAACTAATTTATGTGTTGTGCATGTGTAGGACACGCTTCAAGAGGATCAAGTGCCCCGCCGCAAAACAGTGAGTAATAGTACTAGATATATCTGAATCACGTAAGTGTTGTTGTTATTAACGTTGTCTTTAACATATATGCTACTTGGAAAGAGATTTAAAGTTATGAAGTTGAGAAACATTGTGAAGTTGTGAAAATACCAAAAGAACTTGTGGAATTATAAAATTCAGACAATGTGAAACTATGGAAACACCGAAAGAACTTGTGAATATGAATTTATGTGGCCGAGAGCCAACTTGTGAAATGTGAACCTATGAGGCCGAGAGCCAACTTATGAAATATGAAATTAAGGGGGTGAGGGCCAAATTGTGAAACCATGATTCTAAGTTATGAAATTATGAAGCCAAGGGTTAATTGTGAACATGTGAACCCCTCAGGCCAAGGACCAATCGATGAGATTGTGAACCGATGAAGTTGTTCGGTAAATGTGTACAGATTTAGACTCGTTACATGATTTCCGCTTTACTTACGCTTTTATATGTGTTACAATGTTAATGATGTATCGAAGCATTTTAATACTATTATTCACCGAGCCTGACTCACTCTATGTTATGTCTGTTTCTGTAGGTAACCAAACCGGAGTTCAGTCCTAGCCCTGTCACTGTCACGCTTTTGTCAGCCTAAGCATAGCCAGACCTTTAATTAAAGCCGTTCATTTTTGTGGTGTTTCGCTAAACTATGGCGTATACTCTTGTTTTTGGCTTAGGAGGAAATGTGTATAATGTCTTGTTCTGCGCCCAATCTTGGGGTTGGTTTTGTATATGTATATGTATATATATCTAGTTCTCATGTGTATCCTTTATATCTACAAATTTTATGTGGTATCTGTGATCCTGGCATGAAAGTAATCGTTCAATGGGTGTCATACTTTTTTTTTTTTGTTATCTTTTGATGATAACGCTTCCGTTCAGGCCCCTATGTTATATATATATATTAGGTTAAGTGTCTATTCCTGCATAGGTCATGCCTGACCTTTTAGGGGCAGGGTTGGGGCGTGACAGACTCACCCAATTTGATTCCACCAAATAGATAATGTACCACGATTGGACACCTTTGGAAAACAAAATAATGGAGTAGCCGCACAGCACCTTTTTTTTCGAAATACCAAACAATACCAAATATATATATATGTTATTCATTCTTGGATTTTGTAATCAAACCCTAATTGTTACCAAATTGAATTACGCCTCTAAAAGTTAGGTATAATATATTAAAATATATTATAACCAATACCAAACCAAATTAAACTCTTTTAATAAACCAATTGGGTCCCATACTCCAATAAGGAGATATACCCCAACAATTCTCCCCCTATCGACTTAGGTGGAGCCATCAACCATATTATATATGAAAATTTTATGAAAAATTTTGAATGTAACGGTGATTTCATTATTAGTGACATGCAAGTATAAGTAATCTCACTATAAAGATATGAAATTAATTGGTTTGTTAGTTACATTTGACATGTGAGGTTCACTCTCTATGTGTTTATTTACTATTAGTAGGTGATATCACATACCAATGATGATGTGGTATTACCATTAAATTGAATTTTTAATAAAATTTTGTATAAAAAAATAATTTATCATTATATAATTTATTTTAAGACTTATATCCATATTTTTTTGTATTGTCCATGATACACTAGTTACAAATAACATTATTTTTTTTATGTTTCTCGAAATCAATTGTAAAAACTTGCGTGAAATATTTTTGTAAAAATTTTCGATATTGTAATTAATAAGTGCCTCATCTAATTTAATTTAATGGCTCCGCCACTAATTGGCCCTACCATAAAAAGAGGCATGAGCATCTTGCCACCCTCCATAGTCACCATATGTGCTGCAGAGGTATAAATTAAAGAAAAAGAAGAGAACAAGAGAAAATAGTGAAGAATGCTTGAATAGCCATAGAGAAAGGGTAAGAGAGAAAGATGCTAGAAAAGGCAGAGAAGATTGTGTGGTGATAGCTTCTTCGTACGAAGAGAGGGAATGAGGGCTTCCTTAAATAGGGGGATGGAGCCCAAGTTGAGGACTTTAAGGGGGTTAGATAGATGGGGGCATTGTTGTATGGTAGAAAGTGACAACTTAGTCGTTGCAATAGTAGAGAAAGGAAATAATATGTATTGTATTCAATTAATTACTCATATACAATAAATAGAAGGCCTGTATATATAGGTTGAGAAAGAGTATTTTATAAAAAAATCTAACTATGAGAAAGAGTATCTTATAAGAAACCTAGCTGCAATACAAATATATCTAGGAAATCAATACTTAATATATCTAGGAATATATACCATGTATGCATTAATATATCCCCTCAAACTCAAGGAGAATAAACATCTTGAGTTTGGAGAGAGAAACTAAAACACGAGATAAAACTAAATAAAATAAAAGACAAATAGATTGCAAGTCCAAACGGGAGCGCAAGGGTGCTTGAGATAGATCATAGGCTAGAACTAATGCTGGGAGACAATTTATGGTCGTGTCGGACCGTCGTAGGAACTGGCCGAAACTAATGTCAGGACAGTTTAAGGTCATGCCGGACCGTTGTAAGAACTAACCAGAATCAATGTCAGAACAGTTTACGGGGTCATGTCGGACTGTTGTACAGGCTGGATGTTGAACCAGCAAGTGTGACACACACATAACTTATGATGTGGTGCTGAATGATGATGGCAACAGATGACTGAGTGCGGCATAGGGGGCGACTTGGATAGTATGCCAGGAGATGACTTTGATGGTGCGCCAATGGGCAGGACGGCTTGGGTTATACGCCAAAGGAGACGGCTTGGGTGGTACGCTAAGGAGCGACTTGGGTGGTGCGCTACAAGGGACGACTTGAGTTGTGCGCCACAAGGGACGACTTAGGTAGTTTGCATGGTGTATAATCATGTTCACTATGATATATGTATAATAACCCCCTTCAAACTCAAATAGTTTTGAAGATAAAAACCTATTTGAGGTTTAAGCAAAGGGAAAGACAGAATGGAGCAGAAGCAAAAAAGAAAAAGAAAAAAGGATTGCGAGTATATATATTTAGGGTAGGAATAAATCAGCGGACAAATGAAGAGATCACCACGAAGCAATACTAATAGGAAAATATGACAGTGGAATAGGTTGAGGTCTGGTGGCGGCCAATGCAAGGTTGTCGCCCACTGGTAAGGCGAAGAACACCAAGAGCTTAATCTATCGCTCTGATACCACATTACAACAGTAGAGAGAGAGAGAGGAAATCGTATGTATTGTATTCAATTAATTAATCCTATACAATAAATAGAACGCTTGTATATATAAGTTGAGAAAAAGTATCCTATAAGAAACCTAACTATGAGAAATAGTATTTTATAAGAAACTTAACTATGAAAATACAAATATATTTGGAAAATTAATACCTGATATATCTAAGAATATATACCATATATACATTAACATTATTAATGCTAACATTTGAGAAAAAGCCAAAAATCACAACACCTGAATCAAATAATGTTTATTTTAAGGTCATGTAGTACAAGGGATCAAATTTAGCACCTGCAAATGTACCAACTAAACAGGGGGATGATCCCCTAGTCCGGATTTTGAATTGGAGGACGATGTTTGGGTTTGTGGGGCTTACCACGAGCCCGTTTTGATGATCTGAACCGTTTATTTTGTTAGGTATTTTGTGTATTTCGTCTATAAAAAAAATTAAATTGATCTGATAATTGTAACTTGTTCAATTTTTTATTATAAAAATAGACAACAATTGTCTTTTTAAAAATAAACCATACATTTTTTTAGTGACAAATTTTTTTTAGTGACAAACGTAATAAATTAAACAAGTTATATTTATCGGATTGATCTACTTTTTTTTTAAATAAAATATACGAAATATCTGACAAAATAAATGGTAATAACTCATAATGGGCTCTAAACAATGGCCGGATCCTCCTCCACTAAACAATACCAACTGCTAGGCTCACATGACCCCACCAAGCACATGCACTTTTCAATCATCTCCGTTTCAATTTTTTTTTTTTTTTTTCCTGATTGAATACCTAGAATCACGGAGTCAACCAAAGCGTTTACATTAATGCGTAATGTTGGGCACGTTGAATTGGAGAATTTGTGGCACATTTGCAGCTACTCTACATGTTCATAGAAGAAACATTGGAGCCTCTGTTCCAAAATTCATACCTCTGTTTTTAACGCAATTTAAATCGCATAATGTGGTAAAATTTTTTAAGATAAAATATACTGACCTTTTGAGCTAAGCCTATGTGAAATCGCAATCCATACGAAATCTGTATTAAATAGATCTCCTAACCTTAACTCTAGTAAGGAATGATCTAGAAATGCAAGGCTCGCTATAGGGACATCGGTCGCATGCATAGGGGGTGAGGTCGCGTAGTTTACTATGATGCCATGTTCTGCTTTCTTTTTTTCGTGTGTTTTGTAATTGAGCAAGACACTTGCTCATCTGTAACTATGAGTTTGTTTCTTTTCAATGAAGTCTCACCAAGTTGTATTGCCTTCTTTTCATTCCACAGGGATGGTGTCCGTTCCAACTCAATTCCCTATTCTGATCTTAAGTATGCGTTTCGTATCATTTTAATCTCTTAAGTTTTAATTTGTCAATTTCATTTATAAAATTTTCAATTTGAATGAAATTAGTCCAATTTCAAATCGCTTTCGTTCGCGGAGGAATTATAAATTTCAACTGTGCGACCTAAAATATATGTTTTGCGTCATTTTGATTTCCAAAGTTCCAATTTAATCAATGTTTTAGGGTCAAATTGACAAAATTAAATACTTTATGAAATAAAGTGACACAACACATATTTTAAGAATCACGTGCATTTTATTTTCATTTCATTAACTATTTAGATGGCCCGTTTAGAATTGAACTAAATTGACTCAAATGAAAATTTTTAAGAATGAAATTGACAAAATTGAAACTTAAATGACCAAAGTGACAATAAATGCATATTTTAAAGATCATAAAAGTATGGGCCAATTACGCTAACAATCCCTGTAGTTTGGACTTGTGTCACTTTGGTTCCTGACTTTTCAATTGTAATATATTTAACCATGAATTTTGAATCTTGTTACAAACAAGAGCAACTAAAGATGTTTCCTTTACAAATAGTCCATTTCAATGGCAAAGTCGTCATACAACTTATTTTATGTTGGTTAATTTATATGTTGTTTGAAATGTTATTTTATTTTATTTTTTTAATGAATAATGATGGCACTTTCTTAATTATAAAGTTCGGTTTAGTTTGGTTTTCAGAATCTACTTTCAAAATTCTTTTCTAAGAAACTAAAAATTAAATTGGTGAAAAAAATATTAAAAATACATCATTTTTATATAATTTTATATTTTGAGAAAGTAGAAATAATTTTTTAAAATTAAATTTTTTGATATTTATTTTTTTTAAATTAGTTTCTATTTTTTAAAAAGTCAAATATGGCGATAACTTTGATTTCACAATTAAACCAATTCATTAAATAAATAAAAAAATCCATAACTAAATATATTTCATATATTAAATATATCGATTACACATTAAAAGTCTAATAATCATCTATTACATGATAAGTATCAAAAAATATTTCTTAACAACAAAAATAACCATTTATTACATGATAATCATCCAAAAACATCAACAAAAACAACCACTCATTATATGATCATCACTTAAACACATACTAAAAATTAATTTGGTAAAAAAATAAAAATGCAATAGATTTATGATTTTTATATAATTTTATTTTTGGTGGGTGGAAATAATTTTTGAAAATTCAAAAATAACTTTTAAACATTTATTTTTATCAAACTAGTTTATATTTTATCAAATTAATGACTTTGCTCTTAAAATTGAGTATTTTTTTGTTCGCAAAGGAAACAATTTCTTTAATTATCTTTATTTGGAATGAGATTTAAAATTCAAGATTAAATGTATTATAATTAAAAGGTTAAAAATCAAAATGATACAAACTCCAAATTATAAAAACCCTTGATGTATTTGCCCTAAATGTATTTTATCCAAATTTTAATATATGATAATCTTAAAACACAATCATATGGTTGACACGTGTCAATGCTCTGAGCCACCAATGCACTGTTAGTAAAGTAAGCACATTTTTATTTTTGAGATTTGAAGAATGTAGAGCTCAAAAAATTCAATTATCGTACAAGATCTACTCTAACTATGAAACAAATATTGATGAAAAAAAGATAAATTATAAATACATCTCTGAAATTTGTTTAAAATATAGATTATTTCTTATGATTTGAAAAATTACAAATATCTCTATATTAGAATTTTTTTATTTAACGGAATTAACTAAAAAAATAAAATTAATAATTGTTCTCCTATACAATAATAAAATTACCTAAATTATTAATTGAAACATATTTTTAACACTATTAAAAACTGTTAATTGACTTGATGATTTATTAGTAAAAGGACAATTTGTTATGATATTATAAATCTCAGAGAATGGAATGTAATTTCAAAATCACAAGGAACGATTTGTATTTTAATCAAATTTTAATAAGTGTATTTGTAATTTTCTCATACAATAATAATACGATATTATTAACCAACGCAATTTAATAAATAGAATTAGGTGAACCTCCATTACTAAGCTAATATAATATAATCACAACAATTAGCATCATGTAATATTATCGCTATACCCAATTATTGCTTCTATGTTCTCTAGAATCAATGGCATCAAGATATGAATTGTAATGGCAAGCAGAATGATGTGACGCTTTTCATTTAGAAAAAACACCAATATTACAGTAAAAAATAATAATAATATGTAAATATAATTTATTTTGTGTATAACTCACATTAATTTATAATTTTTTTATATATTTATTTATTTTTTTGTCACTTTTCATATTAGATTCCATTGACTTTTCTAAAAACATTGGTCAAATTTAAGCCAAGTTTGGGAAGACTAAAAAAGTGCACTTTTTGTCTTTTTGGACTAAAAAATTGAGGTTGAAAGTATGGATGTTTGGGTTAACTTTTTGACTTTTTATTGAAAAATGTGTAATAAAAAATTGTAAAAATTGATTTGTAGGGAAAAAAAAAATAATAATAATATGTAAATATAATTTATTTTGTGTATAACTCACATTAATTTATAATTTTTTTATATATTTATTTATTTTTTTTTGTCACTTTTCATATTAGATTCCATTGACTTTTCTAAAAACATTGGTCAAATTTAATTGCCTCGTAAGTGGACAAAGATTCAAAGAACCAGAGTCTCCTAGGAGTAACCAAATTGCAAACAATTGAGAGCATCTGAAATTAAGAGCCAGTGTTCTTTGCAGCTAACAAGTGTTAAACCTTGTATCGTCAAAAAGCTTTGGGATCCGATTAACCTCGAACTGCCTACCAAAACTAGTTGTTTTGGTTGAATTTTCAAATCAAATTTTGAAATGAAAAATTCAAAAAAATTGTTTGGTTTACAATTTTTTTAAAATTATTTTTTTCTCTCATTTCTCCGCTCACATCCTACACATCAATCAATCAATTTCTCTCTCATATCTATCTATTCAACTACAAAAAAATTATAAATCATCTTTCAAAATATAATCAAACAAATTTGTAAATTTTGACAACTCTTTTTAAAAACTATCTTTAAAAATTGATTCTCAAACTAAACAAAACAAAGTCCATATGTTGAATGAACCATACATAAATTTCAAGCAACAAACATTAATATATGTTTATTTATCAACAATGATTCAGAATACTAATTTAGGTGCTTTAATGAAGCATTAATGACATGGCAAAGAGAAAAAAAAAAACAAAAACAAATAAACAAACAAACAAACCAAGAACGAAACATCACATTAGAGTGGGTGAGACTCACTACCAGCTCATTAGAATTGACTTTAGAGTTCAATAATTAGAATTTCAAAGTATTTTTTTTTATTTATATATATTGCATTTTCCAAAACATTTTTTGTCCTTATAGATGAATCTTAAAAAAAGAATAGACTGTGGACCTAGATAAGGTATCGAGAATCAAATGTCGGTTATGAGTTATTTATTTATAAATATTGTAGAAAAGAAAACTCAAAAAAATAACAACAATAATAATAAATAAATAAATAAATAAAATAGTTGCAATACACGACATGTCGACAATAGTCTTGTATTGGGTAAATTTGGTTAAATCATAAGGGTACGAGCAATAATAATTAAGCTTTTTAATTCAAAACCATTGACTTTATCAAAATTTGTTGCTAGACTAAACTATTATTAGGTAGAGAGAACAAAAAGGGTTGATGAAGTCAAAAAATAGGGTTGGGGATTTTGGGTGAAGGTTCTACCATGTTAGGAGCACATGAAAGTACCGATCATTGCGACCCCTAATTGCATACATGCATCCTTGTCATATTTTTAGAGCCATCCATTTCCAAGTTAATATAAATATAAAAATATATTACTTATCTAAAGGGTAGTTACAATGCCGGCCACTGCGGAGTTTTGGGAGTATCAAGTAGACACATGCGTAAAGACTTTCCCTGACTTTCTTTCCTAATTTCTTACTTATTAGGTTATTCAACTTACTTTTAGGTTTAATTTCAATAATTTAAATTATTCATATTTTAAGATTTGTTAAGTATATTATATCTGTAAAAAACTAAATTGATTGGATATCAGAAAACATGTGTTCGGAAAATTGTTTATTAATTTTTTTTAAAAAATAGTTTTTAGTTTGATGATCCGAACACATACTTTTTGATATCCGATCAAATTGATTTTTTTCAGGTATGATATACTCAATAAATCTTAAAATATGAACGGTTTAGATCATCGAAATTGGGCCAAAAATTGAGCCCAATGACCCAACAAGTAGAAAGTTAAGGAGGAAAGTCAAAGAGAGGATCTTGATTCAATTTTTAGGTAGTTTAATGAATGAAAAAATAGATTAAATTTGGATGATTTTTTTTGAATAATTGAATGTTCAGATTAGTTTATGCATACCTTAACTAATTTTAGATCCATGCAAAACACCCATTCTACGTAGATCCACTTAGTTAGTTATTTGAGTTTTGGCAATTAAATTTTTTTTTGAGTATTCTTGAAAGTAAAAACATATATATATATATAGGAGGAAAGTCAAAGAGAGGATCTTGATTCAATTTTTAGGTAGTTTAATGAATGAAAAAATAGATTAAATTTGGATGATTTTTTTTGAATAATTGAATGTTCAGATTAGTTTATGCACACCTTAACTAATTTTAGATCCATGCAAAACACCCATTCTACGTAGATCCACTTAGTTATTTGAGTTTTGGCAATTAAATTTTTTTTTGAGTATTCTTGAAAGTAAAAACATATATATATATATATATATATTTTGTTTCGCTGTGATATTTTGTACACTTGCTTCCCTCTCCCCTCCCTCCCCCTCTATCTTTATTGATGTTATATTTGTATCTCCCTTAAATACCCCTCATCTAAAATTCTCTTCCTCTCTCTCTGTCTCTCTCCAAATCACGAACAGAGGCAAAGGCCGCCAGCGACGCCTCCGACACTTGCGTATCTTCGCCGACACTCAGCTTCACTACCGTAGCAACCGCTGAAGACGAATCAGAGGCACAACTCTGACCTAGAAAGTCATGAAAAATGGTGGGTTTAACTTTTGCTACTACTGCACAGCTAGAGAGAGAAAGTGAGTTTGAGAGAGAGAGAGAGAGTTCAAAAAGGGTACACAATTTTCAGAAAAGATAATAATAAATAAAAAAAGAGAATCGCTAGAAATGAAATAGAGGAGCATTAAAAAGAAAAAACTGCTCAGTATTATTAGATAGAAACCATACATAATCATATTTTCAGTATTATTATAGTCCTATTTTATGATTATTTTTACGTTTCTAGGATTTTTAGGTGAGGGGTATTTTGGTAATTTTATATTTGCTGACATAGGCTGTAGGGGTTGTCTATGGGTTGTTTGATGGGTCAAGTTATTTGATTAGTTTTTATTTGTGTTTCTTATTTGATCTTAAATTGATTTTGGAAGTCAAAAAATATTATAATAATTTCATTTTTTGGTTCTAGTTGGTTTAAGAAATCTCATAGTATTTTGAGAGTTTTGCAACTTCTTATGGATTATATGATACAATCAAACCCTAAGTGTGATTCCTAGGAGATTCTAGGAGTGATTCCTAAATCTATTTTCTTCTCTGTTTTTCTTTTTCTTTTCTATTTCAATTTTTCATTCTTGGATTACTATTCATAACCCTCTAAAAGAGCATTTTTCAACCTCAAAACTCTCTGATCACCCCCAAATACCCCTAAATCAACCCTAATCTCTTTCCTTACTTACTAACCTTCAATTTAACCCTTGAAATACTAAAACCGTCAGATAATATTTGTTTTTAAAATCCAACATTGTCCCTATGGGCTCTATTTTAGTTGTTTAATGTCCCAAACTCGAGTTTTATGCTCCTGATATTCCATGGGGATGAAAGAGGTCATGTTTTGAATTAATTAATTTTTCGGCTTCTGCATACAAAGGGCTTTGAGAGGGGAATTCACACCGGGCTTGGTGGGCCAAGCAAGTTGGGCTTTGGCTAAGGAAGTTTTGGCTTTGGGCCGATATTTTAGCCTGGGTGAAGCGAGACCTCATACTAGACCGAGATGTCAGCGCAGTTGGATTAAAGATGCTCGCCTGACCGAAGTGCTAGCCCGGTCTAACCAAGAGTTAAGAATTTGAAGGGTTCACTCGTGGACTAGGCAAAGCTGAGCAAAAGATCGACTGGGGTTGGCAAGCTCGGTCAAAGTAATCCACAATTGTGTTTTCCAGGACCAAGCAAAGGGCATGGTTCTAAAGATGGGCACAATGCCGAGTTAAAGATAGCTCGGCAGAAGTTGCTACGCGACCTAATGGGAGGGTGAGGCGAAGATTCCACCATTCGTATGCATTAATATCGTTAGGCAGCTTTGCCATTAGTGTTTGGTAGCATTTGTTCCTACACGTGGAGGGAGACAAGAGGGCAGTACATCTATGTATCCAGGAAAGGACAAGCAGGGTGGTGCGCGCAGAAACTATATAAATGGCGTAGCGCCTCCATGCATAGGTCAGGAACTCTTGTTATTAGAGCCACCTATATTTTGTCTCATCTTTCTTTCTTCTTCTCTAAGTGTGTTAACTTGATTTGTCGAAGGGGTTTTTCCGGCTGCACACCCACTAGGTAGCTCACCGTCTCTTTGCTATCAAGTTTAGCAACGTTACTTAGAGATTGGACACAATGAGTACGGAGAGTGACGAATATTTCACCCCCGTACAATTGGCATCGTTTGTGGGAAGTCCAACAGACAAAGCCTTTTTCTCCAAGCTTTTCGAATCACCTTTCATGGCGAACAACGATGACGTTTTGAAGTTCGTCATCGACAACATTACTTCTGAGTCAGTGTGGCATCATGATGACTTGCCTGCCATTTTATCGATGGCTGAACTGGAGACTGCGTGGGGGCCTCTTAGAGATATGCGAGACAAACACGCAAGGAGTTCTGGGCACTCATTGAGCCCAGAAGGACGCCTCCGACGGCGAGAAACGCATACTGAGCACTTGGAAAGCAAGCTGAGAGCAAGCTGAGAGACAAAGATACCATCATTAGGAAGATGGCAATGGAGATGGAGGCCATGAAACGCCAACTAAAGGAATAAGGCTTTGCTGGAGTAGGCAACCACAGTGAGCGTGCCCGATCCCACCGCTCAGGCAATCAGAGCAGACGACAAACTCCTTCACTCTTCTTTATAAGGAACTTCAGAGTTGACGACTCCGTCACACCGGCGAGGGTGTCTCGCACTCAGGATAACATCTACCACGCTTCACAACTATCAACAACATCAAGATACTCATACTCCAATCGGTCAAGAGATCAAAGAGATGTGTTAGAGGAATGAATGCGCCGGCCAGAGGCCCAGAGGATGCCGGCGCTGCAACGGTTTGCCCCTAGGGAGAGCGTTAGTGAAGAGGTTGTAATGCCTCTACCCCGCTTGGCAGCGCATGTGTCACCAGACAGAGAGTTGGCGAGGCTGAGCGCCACCCTTTTTTCTATTGAGATAGAGAACACATTGCTCCCCGTAGGCTCTCACTAGCCTAAGTTTATGCTCTATGATAGAAAGACCAATCTGTACATACACGTGAGCCATTTTCGATAGGTGATAACTGGCCACCGGCATAATGATGCACTGATGTTCCTTATTTTTCTATTGAGCTTAGGCGAATTAGGCCTAAAGTGGTTCGAGAGGCTCCCAGATAAGAGTATCGAGAGGTGGCAGTAGTTGGCGAAGGCATTTTTCACCCGACTTAAGACGAACACCAAAACCCTGAAGGAGGTAGACCACCTTTTGGGAATGAAGATGGAAACAAATAACTCCTTGAAGGCGTACAACGCCAAGTATTGGGAAACATTCAACAAAATTCTTGATTGCCCAACGAACCTTCTATCACCCAATACAAGTGCGGTCTCTCAGTCGGACATAGACTCAAAGACTCGCTTACAATGAACTAATCGACGACTATGGAGCTACTAATGCAGCGCATCAATGAACACATTCGGGTTAAGGATGATGCGACAGTGGCTACCGCGAAGGTGAATCTGGAAACAGCTGACAAAAGGGTGGTCGAGAAGGTTCACGCGGTCGGATAAGAGGTAAATCGTCCGAACAATCACGAAAGAGAACAGGACCGTGGTGCTAACCGCAACAGTCGAGGTAAGGGTCGTAACAACAACCGAATGAACTACTCTCGTGATGCTGCGGATGATGCCAAGAGAAAGCTGAACGCCGGAACGAGCATCACCATAGTCTTCAAAATCTCGACCGACTGCATCCTCAGTGCGGTTCGTGACGAGGCATACGTCCGATGGCCGACCAAGCTAGGAGATGCGCAGAGAGACTTTAATTCGAGGTATCGTTGCACCTACCATGATGAGCGTGGGCACCGCACAGAAGATTGTGTATCTTTGAAGTAGTACTTAGAAGAGTTTGTGGCAGCTGGCCACCTGGATCGCTACATCGATGGAGGCATCAAGGCCGTATCCCAAGCTCAAGCCGAGCCAAACGGCTTGGCCACTTTAGACGCACCCCCCCAAGGCGTAATCAATGTGATCCATGGGATAATCGAGCTGGCACAGGTATGTGAGCTCCGGGGAATGATCAAGAAAGCAGAACATATGAGAGAAGTTTTGTCTGTCCAACCTGTCATGAAGAAAGGCAAGACCGAAGTGACAGATGTCCTCAGATTTTCAAGTAGAGATCTAGAGCGAATTTAGACCCGACATAATAATGAGCTAGTGGTCACGCTTCACATGAAGGACTTTGACATTAAATGCATTTTAATCGACCAGGGCAGCTCAGTCGAAATAATGTATTACGATGCATTCTAGCAGCTCAAGCTAGACGATAAGGACTTGGCCCCAACAACTTTACCGCTGGTTAGCTTCAACTCACAACCAGAATGGCCAATAGGAAAGATCATCTTGTTAGTCAAAGCGGGGCCTGTTGTCAAACAAGTGGAATTTTAGGTATTGAAGGTACCCTTAACTTATAACTTGATCCTAGGCAGAGGATGGCTTCATGCCATGCAAGCGATGGTGTCAACTTACCACCAAGTGATGAGGTTTCCCTCCTCTGCTGGGATGATAGAAGAAGTATAAGGCGATCAAGTCATGGCCAAATAATGTTTCATTTCTATAAACGGAAGCCGAGCTGCCAAAGGCTTCGTGCAAATGATTAAAGGACCAGAAGATCAGAGGTCCTAAACGATGTCAGCAAAAATGCTGAAGAAAAAGCTGTTAACGACTTAGTGGAGATGAAAATCGATGAAAGCAATCAGAGCAAATTCTTTCTGCTAGGGTCATCCCTGACCGCCTAAGAGAGATTGAAAATTGTAAACTTCTTGGTTACAAATATCGAAGTGTTTGCATGGATGCCTTACGATATGCCTGGCATCGATCCAAACTTTATTTGCCACCAACTCAATGTTTTCCCAAACGCTTGGCTAGTCATATAGAGGTCAAGGCAATCAGCACTTCATTACGCCGAGGTGGTGGCAGAAGAGGTGGAAAACTTGCTTGAAGTAGGGGCAATCCAAGAGGTACATTACCCTCGATGGGTTTCTAACACGATCGTTGTGCCAAAGAAGAATGAAAAGTGGCGAGTTTATATCAATTGCAAGACAGTCAATAGAGCCTGCCCTAAGACAGCTTCCCATTGCCCCAGATTGACCAACTGGTAGACCTTACGACCGGGCACAATAGGCTCCGTTTCTTGGACGCATATCGTGACGACCATCAGATTGCCATACACGAGCCTGATCAGGAGATTACTTCTTTCACAACACCAAGGGGATTATATTGCTACAAAGTTATGCCCTTCGGGTTGAAGAACGTCGGAACTACTTTTCAGATGATGGTTACCAAAATGTTTGCTCCTTTGCTCGGCTAAACGATGGAAGCATATATCAACAATATGGTTGTCAAAAGCAAATGTGAAGCCGACCACCTAGCCGATCTAACAGAGATGTTCGCTATTCTCAAATGATACAAGTTGCGTCTGAATGCATCGAATTGTGCTTTTGGCGTGGGATCGGGAAAGTTCTTCGATTTTTTGGTCACTAATCTAGGAATCGAGGTAGATCCCTCTCAGATCAAAGCTATACAAGAGTTGAAACAACCAAACTCAACAAAGGACATGCAACATCTTGCCAGGATGATAGCCGTACTTAATAGATTTATAAACCGGTCATCAGATCGTTACAGCCTTTTCTTCAAAGCCCTAAAATCAATGTTTTCATGGGAAGGACAATGTGACATAGCATTGGATGAACTAAAGACATACCTACCCTCTGCTCCACTCCTTGTCACGCTGAAGTAAGGTGAAGAACTCTATCTCTATCTGGCCATTTCTTAGTATGCCGTCAGTGCGGTGCTTGCTAGGGCAGAAAACATACAGCATCTACCGATCTTCTATATAAGAAAAACCCTACTCCCTATAGGATCAAGATACTTGTCGATCGAGAAACTTGCCTTAGCACTGATAATGGCCTCCAGGAAGTTGGCAAATTATTTTTATTCACACACGATCGTTGTGCTAACGGAATTTCCATTAAAAGCCTTGTTTGAAAAGGCTAACTTCTTCAGCCGTATCTTGAAGTGGGCAGTCGAATTGGGACAATTCAATGTCAAGTTTCAACCCAGAACCGCCATCAAGGCCTAAGCATTGGACAACTTCGTTATAGAATTTTCACCAGGAACTCACCCGGTTTGCCTGGTGGATTTTACTGACTCAACCGAGCAAAGGGGGTAGGCACCGTGGAACTTGCACGGCCAACTCCCGCTCCGGTCCACTTTAACCCTCTAAACAGGCCAAACATGGTAGACGATGCGAAAATTGTGCACTAGGCCACAAATCTGTCACTCGAAGGACAACCAAAAACCTAGTAATGCATTGATGGGTTTGGAAATAACAGAACATTTTGTTGAGCCCAACACCGCATTGCTAGGGGAGGAAAAAGCCATGCAAGTTGTAATCAACAACGGCGCGCTTGATGCAAATATAGCTGAGCAGCCGAGCAACCTAGAACACTAGGTTCTTCAAAACTCTCAAGACCCTGCAGAATGTTGGAAGCTTTCTATTGACGAGATGTGGAAACTTTTCGTCGATGGCGCTTCGAACAAACATAGTGCCGGGTTGGGCGTAGTTTTAATCTTTTCAAATGGACTGACCATTGAACAGTCCATCACACTTGGGTTCCCTACGTCAAACAATGAAGCCGAGTACGAAGCGCTGCTAGCTGGGCTAAAAAGTGCACTCCAATTGAAAGCATCTGAGTTAATGGTTTACAACGACTCCCAACTCATTGTCAACCAAGTGTTTGGAGAGAATGAAGCTAAGGATAGCAAGATAGCCAAATACTGGACCTTGGTGAGAGAGCTAATCAAGAAATTTCAATCAATACAAGTTTAACAAATCGGCCGAGAAGACAACAGTCGAGCAGATAAATTAGTCGATTTAGTTTTCATAGCCAACAAATCAACTCCCAGCCCTTTTCTGATTGAATTTCTTCCAAGACCCAGCATCGAAGAACCAGAGAAGGTGGAAGTCTTCTGCGTTGAGTTAGGCCGTTCGTGGATGGATCCTATCATAAATTTCTTAAAAGACAAAGCTTTGTTGACCAACAAGAAAGAAGCAAACAAAATCCTGGTTAAATCTGAGTGGTTTTGGCTCTCCCTGTTTGGCGCCTTGTATAAGAAATCCTTCATTGGACCTTACTTGAAATGCGTTCATCTAAGCAAAATTGATGGCTTTCTATTTGAGGTACCCGAAGGTATATGCGAAAGTCATATTGGCAGAAGATCGCTAGCCTATCGCACCATCTCACAGGGGTATTGGTGGCCGTGCATACAGGCTGATGCACAGAAGTATGTGAGAAATTGTGAAAAGTGCCAGAAGTTTGCACACCAGATTCATCAGCTGGCTACAAAACTACTTCTACTTACAAGTCCTTGGTCGTTTGCGATATGGGGGCTAGACATAGTGGGACCACTCCCAACCGCCCTAGGAAACCGCAAGTTCTTCATAGCTGCGATAGATTACTTCACCAAGTGGGTAGAAGTTGAGCCCTTGGCGACCATCAAGGAGAAAGATGTGAAGAAATTTGTCTGGCAGAATGTTGTAACACGGTTTGGAGTCCCCAAAACATTAATATCAGACAATGGCACCCAATTTGATGGAAAGTTGTTTAGAGGATTTTGTGAAGAGTTGAAAATAGAATCTACAACTCAACTCTGGCTTATCCTCAATCGAACAGCCAAGCTGAAGCTTCAAACAAGACCATCCTTGACGGTTTGAAGAAACGGCTATAGAAGGAAAAAGAAAAGTTGACCAAAGAACTCCCGAATGTCCTCTGAGCTTATCGAACAATGCCAAGACGCTCAACAGAGAAGACACCTTTTGCCTTGGCATATGGAAAGGAGGCGGTCATCCCACTGGAGATGGGCATGCCCACCATCCGAAGTGAAAATTTCGAGCTGGACTTAAATGCGGAAGCCATCGCCCTAGAGTTGGGCCTTGCAGAAGAACACAAAGAGAAGGCATTAATCCATGTTGTGACATACTAACAAGAACTGTACAGGAAATACAACAA
Organism: Camellia sinensis; assembly: GCF_004153795.1. Classification (NCBI taxonomy): domain Eukaryota; kingdom Viridiplantae; phylum Streptophyta; class Magnoliopsida; order Ericales; family Theaceae; genus Camellia; species Camellia sinensis. Next base: position 2,586,551 of record NW_021025826.1, on the reverse strand, counting down.
AACAGTTCACCCTTGAAGTTATATTATTTTTAGTTCGGACTTTCAATGTACACCATCTCCATTTTGTGATGTAACTTTTCCAATCTTGTTAAAAATCTATGTAATGAACACAAAAGTTTGGTTCACTTGAAAAATTATTGTTTTTCTTTTAATTTTCTAATGAATTGCAATGGACAAGGGGCAACCAGCTCTCAAGCTTCCCACCGAGTTGATTTGTACCTGGCTAGGAGTGTTGATGAATTGTTCAACTCTTACCTTATACCGAGAAGAATTTGCTTAATCAGGAGAGTTGATGAATTGTTCAACTTCTACCTTCATGTTGAGTAGAATTTGCTCAGCCAGTAGAGTTGATGAATTGTTCAAATCCTACCATCATGCCAAGCAGAATTTGCTCGGCCATGAGAGTTGGTGAATTGTTCAACTCTTACCTTTATGCCGAGCTGAATTTGCTTGGCTAGGAGAGTTGATGAACTATTCAACTCTTACTTTCCTGTTGAGTTGAATTTGTATGGCAAGTTGGGTTGCCGGATTGTCAACCTTTACCGAGCTAATATTGCTCGGTCAAACTTGCTTACGTTTTGCTCATTGCCGCGATGATATTGCGTGGCCTACGAATAAGAATGCATAATTCAAAATTGCAAGTAATAAGAAGTTGTGAAATTTCCATCAATTAAAATTTCAAGTACAAGAGTTGGGGCAGATAGCCCTATTACACGGTTCAAAAAAGAAAAAGAAAAAGAAAAAGAAGCACCAAAGTCAAACGAGAGGAGAAAGATCAGCAAATTCATCTCTAGCTCCAGCTACCGTGTCCTCCAGATCGACCACAGAGGTCCTTTCTTCATCATTGTGCTCCCCTCTTTCCCAACCACATTCTCGACCTCTTCATCGGCTTCATCATCTTGCAAAGATTTGAAGACATCATTGGCGTAAGACATCATATAGTCCAGTAAGAAGACAGGGGGGAGGAGAGGTGAACACCTCGGTTTCAAGTTCTTGGCTGAACTTCTCACAAGCTACCTTCCATCCGGACTGGAAAAAATTGTCCTTGATGGTTTTAACTTGCTTCGTGTAACTCTCCTCAACCTCCTTGATGTTGCGGTCTTCAACCTCATCCACAACTTTGTCTTTTGCTTTCTTCAACTCTTCCAGCTCGATGCGGAACACATCTCTTTCTTGCTCGACGCTACGAGCTGGCCTAGTAGTTTTGCATTATCAACATTGGCGATCTCCAGAGAGGACTTCACACGCCCTAACTCGGTCTCCGAGTGCTTTCCCATATTAGAGACGTTGGTCATCTTTTACCACAGCCTGATAACGCAGTCCATGACAAGGTGTGTTTTCTGAATAGCTTGCAAGAGGAAAAACACAAGAAAGTCAGTCGGAGCAAGATTCAAATAGACTTAATGAGTTTCAAAATTTTAAAGGTTTTACCCTTGTCATGGACTTCACCGCGGACTTAACCATCCGAGAATTCGACATATGGTCTTGCCTGGCCATGTCTCTCGACAACAAAAACAACTTCGTTAGATTGAAAGTGAGATGTTTCTCTTTGTCTTCGATGACGGATGCAGTAGCTGAGATCTCCTTGCCATGGTGCTTGAGCTTCGGCTCCCAAGTAGGTGTTGGCGTAACCTCTTGCATCTTCTGCTCGGCGCTCAATTTAGTGATGAGCTTGGTTGAGGGATCAGTTGCACAAGCCTTCTTACGAGCTCGGTGCAACTCCATGCTAGCCTAGGCGGCAGTAGTTGAGGCCAAGGCAATCATAGTCCCAGAACTTTGACCGACAGTAGGAACAGGGGGTGAGCTGCTCGGTAGCTCGGTAGAAGTAGCTATAATAAGGTTCTTAATTCGGCTTCTCTTAGCCATCTCTTCTTCTTCAGATAGCTGGATTAGTGGAACGTCTGGTAGTGTTGGGTTTGGTAGAGGAGAAGACTCTCGTAAGAAATCGGTAACTTTGTTCTTGCGTTTCCCCGAATACCGGTAGCTCGGCACGTAAACAAGAAGTACGTGACAATCCCAGTGCTGGTATCTCAGTATGGCTCAGACTGCTTCTTCGTTTGGATGGGAATAGTTTACTTGTAGCTCGACAATAGCTACAAAAGGAAAATTGTTAGTTCGTCAGATATGAGCATTTTCAAAGTTAAACTAGTCGTGAAGCTCGGCTTACTTGTTGAGCCAAAGTTTTTGCTTATGAACCAACCAGGCATATCGGCGGTCTCATAATTTCCCGACACCTAAAAGAAGTTGTCATCGTGCATATCCTTGTCTGGGGTGTCGGTTACTAGATGTTCTTGGCCCGACCTAATCTTTAAGCAATTATTGAAGCCTTCGGTTGTACGACTAAGAGTATATTGGCGAAGGATCTCGGCCAGGCCTAATTGCAACCCTAATCGGTGGTTTAACTCAGCCACTCCATTTATTATTCTGTAAGTGTTGGTGGACACCTGTGTGGGAACCTACTTGGTCCGCTTCAAAAATTGGCAGATCAAGGGCTGCACAAGAAAACGCAGCCCTCCCTTAACTCTGGATAACACTATGAAGGGGTAAGTGTCTAATCTACCCCAGGGAGTGATGTCCTCCTCACTGAGCTCTAAGTGTACGTTTGCTGTGATGCCATACTCCTCGTGGAACTTGGCCAAGTTGTCCGGTGTGTTTACCAAGTAGCGGTAACAACCCATGGAGCACGGTTCAACCTGTTCAGCTAAATTTGGCTTATTTGTTCACAGCAACCGCTTGGCCTGGGAGAGTGCTTGTGTTGGTGTGCCTAGTCTCCTAGGATTCTGTAGGGTGAAAAAAGAAGCGTAAGAGGCAACCCAGTCTCTTAAACTCGGTCGGTTGAGCTTGATTTAAGCTCGATCGTTCTAAATAAGCAATAACACGGTCGCAATTGCAAGCGGACTTGAGCTCGGTCTGCGAGCGAGCCATTTTTTAGCTCGGTCACGCAACCTTCTACGCACACTAGCAGCTCAGTCCTTTACTTTGGATCCATGAACAGAAAATCTACTTGGTTATCTTATGTTTTTGGATTAAAAAGATACTTTTTGCCTGGTCCAGCCCAGATCTTCCTTGTTTATCTCAGAAAATAATGACTAGTGGTCGAAGAATAATAATGCAAGGGTTTTTTAGTGCCAAAGATAGAATGGAGCCCTAATTCGTTTAAATATACCCCAGTTTCTTAATGGTTGGTGGCATTATCACACCATTTCAAAGAAAAATGGCGCCAGAAAAACTCAAGAACATAGAGAGCATGAGGAACAACGAAGAACACTAGGGAATGTTGAAACTTACAGGGTAGAGCTTCAATACGCTCCCCATTCAACATGTAAGGGCTCCAACGATGATGACGAAGCACGGTCTACAGCAAAAACACCGCGATTTGAGCAAGGGATATGAGAAATGGTAAATGGCTCTTTGGTTCTGTGTGTTGCCGACGGGAGAGATGATGAATAGTGAAAATGAAAGGTTTTTGTTATGATGGTTACATGTATTGAATTAGAAGAGGCGCCAGAATTTGAATTCAAAAAGACGGTGTGTGGCAGCTGAGTTAGGCGTGCGGGGCAAATAAGGCAATGACACGTGTCTTCGATAAGATTTATGGTAGACATGGGGAAGAGCAAAATAGATGAAAAGACAATGACCGAGCGAGACATGCAACCGAATAGGTAAGCCCAGCTTAGAAATAATTCCGGTCACGCAAACGCAGGCGACGAAAGAACAAAAACCAAGCAAGGAAATTAGCTCGGCTAGAGAATGTAATCCTAGTTACGCTAGCGCAGACGAAATTAAGGGGCAATTGAGAGGGGAATTTATGCCGAGCTTGGTGGGCCAAGCAAGTTGGGCTTTGGCTAAGGAAGTTTTGGCTTCAGGCTGATATTCTAGCTAGGGAAAAGCGAGACCTCATACTAGATCGAGATGTCTGCACGGCCGGATTAAAGATGATCGCCTGACCGAAGTGCTAGCCTGGTCTAACCAAGAGTTAAGAATTAGATGGGTTCACTCGTGGACTAGGCAGAGCCGAACAGAAGACCGACTAGGATCAGCAAGCTCAGTCAAAGCAATCCATAGTTGTGTCTTCCAGGACCAGGCAGAGGGCATGGTTCTAAAGATGGGCACAATGCAGAGTTAAAGATAGCTCGACGGAAGTTGCTACGCGGCTCAATGGGAGGGTAAGGCGGAGATTCCACCATCTGTACGCCTCAACATCGTTAGGTAGTTTTTTCATTAGTGTTTGGTAGTATTTCTGCCTACATGTGGAGGGAGACAAGAGGATAGTACATCCATGTGTTCAGGAAAGGACGAATTGAGTGGTGCGTGAAGAAACTATATAAATGGCGCAATGCCTCCATGCATTGGTCTAGAATTCTTGTTATCAAAGCTACCTGCATTTTATCTCCTCTCTCTTTTTTCTTCTCTAAGTGTGCTAACTTGATTGTTAGAAGGGTTTTTCCGGTTAGACACCCGCCGGGTAGCTTACCATCTTTTTCCTCTTAGGTTGAGTGACGTGACTTAGAGCTTGGACACAAGGAGTATGGAGGGCGACAAATATTTCACCACCGTACAGGCTTCTTGTAAGGGCATCTTGTACGTACAAAGTTTTGCATTGTACAAGAGAAACAGGCACCTCCATGAGATGGGTGTTAGTTATTTTGAGTATTTTTATCTTGCTGAATATGGTTTGGTGACACAAAGTTCTTTTTCATTATACTACAAATTAAGATTTTAAAAACTAAAATTTAAGAATAAAATTACTTTTAGAGATGAAATGTTTTTGTTGTAAAAAATGTCATTATTGTATTTAGTGACAAAATCGAAGATTTAGTGATAAATTACTATCATTTTGAGACCAAAATTTTTGTCTAAAAAAATAAACGTTTTTAGACCAAATTATTGTCCTTCATCTATAGCGACATTCTCAAAATTTGCCACTAAAAGTCTTTTTTTGTTTTTTTTTTTTCCTTTTCAAGACAACCTCTTAGTGACTATTCTTGCAATGACAGGAATTGGTTCCTTAATATTTTGCAACAAAGTTTTTATTTTTGGAGCAAAAATATGTGATTAATTTTTTTTTAGATGGTTAAAAAAAATTTAATTATTAAAACTCTTAATTGTTTTATAGTGTTAGTTGGGAATGCTTGAAAGGGCTCTTAGCATACCCAAAAATAACAAGTAAAAACTAAAGAATGTTTAATACAAGGGAACTAGAAAGTGAGATTTGATTATGTAGATATTCATATCCAATCAATTTATATTTTTACATGAATAGTGTACGGGGAGCAAATATTCCGCAGAGCCCGTACTCCTTTCTACCAAGCTCCTTGTCCATCCGATCGACCTGCGAACACAACGGCGGTGAGCTACCCGGCGGTGTGTGGCCGGAAAACCCCTCCGACGGTCAAGTTAGCACACACTCAGAGATAGAGAGAGGAGACACTTGAATGTATAGATTTATCTCACCCAATTATGCTTCATCCCCAACATGGAGGGCGCAGACACGCTTATATACTTTCTGCGACCAAATCTGCTCCTATTAGTCTCTTGACACGTGGTGCTGCTCTCCCATCTGTCAGCACAAATCCTGCATTTACCACCTAACCAAATCGTCAGGCTATATTGGCGGAGCCCGGCAGACCGGCGGAACCACCTCGGCCTTTCACGACCGCCCTACGCAGCGTACCCGAGTGCTGCACTTGCCAAGCTCCAGAACGACCGAGCTTAGTTGCATTCCGGCAAAGCCGAGTTCAAGATAGGTCAAGCCAGCAAACCGAAGGCCTTCCTACCGCGCTAAACGCGTGAACCGTGGAATCCAGACTGGCAAGCAATCATCTCGGCCGAGCAACTCAAGTAGTTCGGTTTTCTACATAGACAAGCCCAAGTAGCTCGGTCCCAACATGGTCCTAGGCCTCAACCGAGCAAAACCTTATCTGGACGAGCCCAAGCTATCACGGCCCAAACATGTTCGGCCCCTCATTTTGCCTGGCCTTTACCATGGCCCATTCTAGCTCATAAATCTCCCTCTTAATTGCCTCTTAATTAGCGTACCCGAGTGCTGCACTTGCCGAGCTCCAGAACGACCGAGCTTAGTTGCATTCCGGCAAAGCCGAGTTCAAGATAGGTCAAGCCAGCAAACCGAAGGCTTTCCAGACTGGCAGGCAATCATCTCGACCGAGCAACTCAAGTAGTTCGGTTTTCTACATAGACAAGCGCAAGTAGCTCGGTCCCAACATGGTCCTAGGCCTCAACCGAGCAAAACCTTATCTGGACGAGCCCAAGCTATCACGGCCCAAACATGTTCGGCCCCTCATTTTGCCTGGCCTTTACCATGGCCCATTCTAGCTCATAAATCTCCCTCTTAATTGCCTCTTAATTCCGTCCACGCAAGCGTGACTGGGATTACATGGTCCGTCCGGGGTAGAATTTCCCTCGGTCCCTAGTTTGCAAGATGTTAACCGCGCTAATCTCCATGCCCGGTTTCTAGGCTTGCTCGGTCGTCGCCTCAACCTGCTATCTTGTCTCTTCAGAACTGACGTCGTCGCCATTATGAACACGCGTCGTGCATTTATTGGCCTCGGGTAGCCAACCCAGATGTTCCTTCATATTCAAATTTAGGTGCCCTTTCACTCCTATAAGTACACCATTTCCCCTTCACTTTCTCTTCTTACTGCCTCTTTTCCGTTCCTGACGTCTTTGAGCTACAGTGCTTGACCTCCATTCTGTTCTTCTTCTTCGTTCGTGCTTGAAGAAGTAGCATCTGCCTCCAAACTGGTAAGTTCTTCGAATCCTCTTTGTTGCTATTTTTTTTATTTGGTATTTCACACTCTAGGGCATAAGGTCCATAGGTTTTAGGATATACCCCCCCCAAAACCCTCTCATGCCCCAGTTTTTTTCGCAGTTCTTCAATTCCAGTGATGAACACAAGAAGATCTGGAGCGGATCGGGCTCCAGGTCTTCTTTTGATCCCCAAAAACATCTAAACCGAGCAAATTGCAAGTTTGCAAAAACCCCTGTAGAAATCGAGGTAGGCAGAGGACTTGACCGCTTGACCGGGCTAACATCTGGTTCGCTTGAGCGGCCGAGCTCCTAGGTTTACCTTCGTGACCGAGGTGGTCTGGCACTCTACCTGACCGAGCTAAAGTCAAGCTCGTTTTGCGTAACCGCGGTTCCGCTTACACTTACCCTCATTTTCTTGTAGAGTCCAAGGGGACCACACACTAACACCGAGGCTCTCAAAGACCGAGCAGCCATCAAACAAGAGTCTGTGCCAAACCAGCTCAGCCGCGCTAAGACTAGCCGACTACACATGGGGCGCTACTGCTTCCTGGTCGACACGCCTGTTGCTCTAGCTGCGTTTCGGGAAGAGTATGGTATCTCGGACGACGTTCACCTAGAGCTCGGTGCCGAGGAGACGACCCCATAGGGCAGATTAGACCAGTGCCCCTTTACCATGCTCTCCATAATAGAAGGTAGCCTCCGCTTTTCGGTTAACCCCCTGTTGTGCGAGTTCTTGCGGCGCACCGAGCTAGCACCAAAGCAAGTCTCAACTAACACTTATAGAATAATTAACGGGATCCACGAGCTGAACAACCGGCTAGGAACCAATTTAGGGTTAGCCGAAATACTTCGCCAATATACCCTCGGGCATACAGGCGACGGCCTTGCGTATTATTTAAAGATCAGACCGGGCAAAGAGAAGATAGTGACCGGCAACCCGGACAAGGACTTACATGACGACGACTTCTTCTGGGTGTTTGGTAACTACGAAATAGCCGACGTGCTGGGCTAGTTTATCAGCAAGAATTTCAGCGAAACATGTAAGCCGCGCTAACTGGTCGGTTAGATTACATTCCTTAACCATTTTGTACTAATGCGCTTTGTTCCTTTCCTCTTTGCAGTGATCGAAGCTTTGCAAGCCAACTACCATTATCCCAACGAAGTAGCAATCAGGACCGTGCTTCGCTATTGCAACCGGGATTGCCACGAACTCCTCGGTTACGTACTGACCTACAGATACTCAGCTCCATGCCGGAGTAAGGTCACAGACTTTCTACGTGCTCCATCTCCACCTCCCGATCCCACTTTGCCGGACGTGCCCCTTATCCGGTTGACTGAGGCAGAAAAGATGGCAAAAAGAAGCCGTATCAAAAACCTCCTCACTACTACCTCCACCGAGCTACCGAGCATTCCAACCCGCACAGCTGCTGCCGGTCAGTCAAGCGGGACCGTGGTTGCACTGGCGTCTCCTGCCGCCGGGCAGGCAAGCAAAGAAAGCCGCCGGGTTGGGAAAAGGCCACGTATCGACCCCTCTGCCGAGCTAGTTGCGGAGTTGAACACCGAGCAACCAGTAGTGACAACTGACCCACACCGCCATGGAAGCCGCAGCTCAAGCACCGGGATAAAGAGATCTCGGCGACTGCCTCGGTCAAAGGTGACAAGGAGCATCTTCTCACCTTTGACCTAACCAAAGCCTTGCTGCTACCGAGCGACGTGGTTGGCAGTGACCACATACCGGACACCCGGCTGGTGAAGTCCTCGGTTAAGTCCATGACCCGGGTAAGAACTTTGCATACTTTGTTCAAAATTTTTCCAAGTGTTTGCTCGGTTTCCTTTCTCTGATAAATTTTTCTTCTTGCAGGCCATTCAGAAACAAATACTTAGTGATGGAGAGGATCCACCGACTCCGGCAGAAGGCAACCGACGCTGCCAGCCAGGTTGAACACCTTCAAGCCAAGCTCGGACGATCCAAGGCTTCGCTGGAGATAGCAAATTCTGACAACTCCAGGTTGCTCGGCCAGCTTGGTGTTGCCGAGCAAGAAAGGAACGCTCTCCGGACCGAGCTGGAGGCGTTAAAGCAGTCAAGGAAGGAGGAGCTGGAGGACGCCAACAACGCCGGTTTCAAGGAGGCCGAGGAGAGCTACACAAAGTAACTCCATGCCACCCAAGACATCTTCTTTAAGGCGGGCTGGAAGGCTGCTTGTGAACAGCTCGACCAAGGATCTAGGACCGATGTGTTTGCCTCTCCCCCAGCTGCTTTCCTGTTGACGTACCTTGTGCCCTATGCCAACGACGTCTTCAGCACGTTGCAGGTTGAGGCCGAAGAAGAAGAAGCGGAGGACGCCCAGGAAAATGTCGAGGGTGACAACCGCCCAAAGCAGGCCGGCCAGGAGCAGACCGGTGTCCAGGAGACCACAAACACGGTCGACCTGGAGGCGATCGCGACCGGGGATGAATTCACAGACCTTTCCCCCTTAGTTTAGTTTTCTTTGTCTTCTTTCTTTTTCGTTTGAAAATGTAACCGGGCTACTACCCCACCTTTTGTAATGCTATTACTTATCAATGAAAAGTTGTATTTTCGTTAAGTGTTTGCGTTGTGTTTAAGCTAAACAACTTTAGCCTGGCAAATCACCTTGGCTAAGCAAATCATTAACTCGCCCTTGAACAAATTATCAACCTATTCAACCGAAGTAAAACATCTCGGTTGAAATCACATAGTTGACGAAATCATCAACATGCTTAACCGGAAAAAGACATCTCAGTTTTGATCACAGAGTTGAGTAAATCATCAACTCATTCAATCGGAGTAAAACATCTCGGTTGAAATCTCAAAGTTGAGTAAATTATCGACTTGTATAACTGGAACAAGACATCTCAATTTGAATCACAAAGTTGAGTAAATCATCAACTAATTCAACTGGAATAAAACATCTCGGTTGAAATCTCAAAGTTGAGTAAATCATCAACTTGTTTAACCGGAATAAGGCATCTCGGTTTAAATCACAAAGTTGAGTAAATCATCCGCTCATTCAACCAGAGTGAAACATCTCGGTTTTAATATCAAAGTTGAGCAAGTCATCAACTCAATCGACCGGAGTAAAATATCTTGGTTGGAGTCTAAAGGTTGAGTAAATCATCAACTCAACCAATTGGAGTAAAGCATCTCGGTTTCAATCACAAAATAAGCATCGAAAACAACAGAATGCTTCAACAAAGGTAACTCACTTCTATTATATTGACAAAAAGAGTATTACATTCTGAAATCCAAGGCAAACAAGTCTTTGCTCAAAAGAATAATCATAAAAACTATGAAAACTAAAAATAGTACAGTTTGAGGTTGGCTGCATTCCATGGCTGGGGTATGCCTTTGCCGTCCAAATCTTCCAAGTGGTATGCCCCCTTGCCCGCCAGACCGGTTATCCTGTAGGGTCCTTCCCGGTTTGCCCCTAGCTTGCCTTCACCTGGCACCAGGGTGTTGCCCATGACGTTTCTTAAAACCCAGTCGCCAACTTTAAATGGTCTGGGTGCACGATTTTGTTGTACTTCCTGGACAATTCTTGTTGGTATGCAGCCACGTGAATCAAAGCTTTTTCGTGGCGCTCTTCAGCAAGGTCCAATTCCAGGGCGACTACTTCAAAATTCAGCTTGAGCTCAAATTTTTCGCTGCGGATGGTGGGCATGCCAATTTCCAATGGGATGATAACCTCCATGCCGTACGCCAGGGCAAAAGGAGTTTCCCCAGTAGATCGCCTTGGGGTCGTCCGGTATGCCTAAAGGACACTTGGGAGTTTCTCGGCCCATTTTCCTTTGGCCTTCTCAAGTCTTTTCTTCAATCCGTCAAGAATGGTCTTATTTGATGCTTCGGCTAGGCCGTTGGACTGCAGGTAAGCCGAGGTGGAGTTGTAAAATTCAATCTTCAATTCTTCACAAAATCCTCAAAATAAGCGGCCGTCAAATTGGGTGCCATTATCAGAGATCAGAATCTTGGGGATGCTAAACCGCGTTACCACATTCTGCCAGACAAACCGTTTGACGTCCTTCTCCTTGATAGTTACTAGGGGCTCAGCTTCAACCCACTTGGTGAAGTAGTCCGTAGCGACAATGAAGAAATTTCGATTACCCGGTGCCGTTAGGAGTGGTCCCACTAGGGCTTGTGAGGGGAAGGAGTTCTCTAGCCAGTTGGTGAATTTGGTGGGCGAACTTCTGGCACTTCTCATATTTGCGAACATATTTCTGAGCGTCCACTTGCATGCACGACCACCAATATCCCTGCGAGATAGCGCTGTACGCCAAAGAGCTACCCCTTATGTGACTGCCGCATATGCCTTCGTGAATTTCGTACAAGAAATCTTCCATGCAGTTTGGGTGTACACACTTGAGATAAGGACCGGTGAAAGACTTCTTTTATAAAGGGCCAGATGGAGAGAGCAAAAACCGCTCTGACTTCACCCGGACTTTATGCGCTTCCTTTTTATCGATCGGAAGTGTCCGCTCTTTCAAGAAGAGGATAATAGGGCCCATCCAAGAAGGGCCAAGCTCGGTGCAGAGTACTTCTGTCTGCTCCGGTTCCTCTATACTAGGCCTTGGAAGAAACTCAATCAAGAGAGGACTGTGAGAGGTCCGGTCGACCATGGAAGCCAGACCGGCCAGCTCATCCGCGCTGCCGTTGTCTTCCCGTCCAATTTGTTGGACCTTAATCGCCTGGAATCACTTGATGTGGTCCCTTACCAGAGCTTGGTACTTTGCCATTCTGTCATCCTTAGTTTCGAAAACCCCAGATACTTGGTTGACAACCAGTTGGGAATCGTTGTAGACCATTAGCTCGGACGCGCGCACCTGGAGCGCGCTCTTAAGTCTGGCCAGTAGCGCCTCGTACTCGGCCTCGTTGTTTGATGTAGGGAATTCGAGGGTGATAGAATGCTCAATGGTCAGATCATCTGGCAAGACCAAGACTATGCCTAGCCCGGCAACGTGACAATTTGAGGCCCCATCTACAAAAAGTTTTCACATTTCGCCAACAAAGAGCTTCTAACATTCTAAGGGGTCCTGGGAGGTTTGAAGGTTAATGGGATCACGGTCGCTCGGCTGTTCGGCTTCAGGTTAAATGCTGATCGGTTCCACTTCCTCTCCCCTCGGTGACGCGGCACTGGACCCAACAGGTTGGTTTGTTATGCCCAAGTCCGTCGTCACATTGCGGGCTGCAGTGATATGCTAGTTGGAGGTTCTATGGCGGGGCACGCAAGTTTCGCGTCACCAACACCGTCTTACTGTACAATTTCGGTGGAATCTTCGTTGGCCTCCTTGGCTACCGTGGTGAGATCCACCGGACATACTTGGTGAATCCCGTGTGAGAACTCGGCAACAAAATCTGCCAATGCTTGAGTTTTTATGGCCGTTCGGGGTTGAAACTTATCGTCGAATTGTCCCAACTCGACTGCCCACTTTAGAATTCGACCGGAGAAGTCTGCCCATTTGAGCAAGGCTTTGAGGGGAAACTCGGTCAAAACGATGATTGTGTGGGCGTGAAAATAGTGTGCCAATTTCCTGGAGGCCATCATCAATGCTAAGGCAAGTTTTTCCAGCGGCAAGTATCTCGACTCTGCTGGTAGCAAGGTTTTGCTCACGTAGAAGATGGGTAAATGCTGGCAACTCGACTGTCCACTTTAGAATTTGACCGGAGAAGTCTGCCCGTTTGAGCAAGGCTTTGAGGGGAAACTCGGTCAAAACGATGATTGTGTGGCGTGAAAATAGTGTGCCAATTTCCTGGAGGCCATCATCAATGCTAAGGCAAGTTTTTCCAGCGGCAAGTATCTCGACTCTGCTGGTAGCAAGGTTTTGCTCACGTAGAAGATGGGTAAATGCTGGATACCTACTGACCGGACAAGCACTGCGCTAACTGCATGCTGGAACACGACCAAATAAATGTAGAGTTCTTCGTTGGGCTTGGGCGTTACCAATAGTGGTGCAGAAGACAAATACTTTTTGAGTTCGGCTAGAGCCTGGTCACACTCCTCGTCCCACAAAAACTTGGATTTCAAAGCTCGAAAGAAAGGGCGGCAGCGATCTAATGATCGACTTATGAATCGGTTAAGCGTGGCGGCCATCCTGGCCAGATGCTGCACGTCCTTAGCCGAGTTGGGCTGCTTCAATTCCTGTACGGCTCTGATCTGTGTGGGGTCTGCCTCGATGCCTCGGTTTGTGACTAGGAAACCCAAGAATTTTTCGAATCCCATGCCAAAGGCACATTTAGACGCATTCAAGCGTAGCTTGTGCTGTTCGAGGATGGAAAACATCTCGGCTAGGTCGGATAAGTGGTCTGCTTGATGTCGGTTTTTAACCACCGTGTTATCGATATAAGCCTCCATTGTCCGGCCTAGCAGAGAAGCAAACATTTTGGTCACCATCCTTTGGAAAGTTGCCCCGGCGTTCTTCAAACCAAAAGGCATGAATCGGTAGCAGAAGAGTCCCTGTGGAGTAATGAAAGAGGTGATCTCACGGTCGGGGCCATGCATGGCAATCTGATGATAGCCGCGGTAGGTATCCAAGAAACTGAGCCTATTATATCCGGCCGTTAGATCCACCAATTGGTCTATTTTGGGCAGGGAAAAGCTGTCTTTAGGGCATGCTCGGTTGACGGTCTTGTAGTCGGCGCAAACTCGTCACTTCCCATTCTTCTTGGGTACTACGACCGTGTTTGAAATCCACCAAGGGTAGTGCACTTCCTGAATAGCCTGAGCTTCAAGCAAGTTCTTTACCTTATCTGCGACTACCTCGGCGTGGTGCAGCGCCGATCTCCTGGTTCTCTGAATGACCGGCCTTGCACCGGGGAAAACATTGAGGTGATGACAAATAAAGCTTGGGTCGATGCCGGGCATGTCATAGGGCGACCATGCGAAGACTTCAATATTTGCCATCAAGAATTCTACCATCTCGGTCCTTTCTTGGGCGGTAAGTCTTGAGCCAAGCAAGAAGAACTTGTTCGGGCTTTCAGTGTCAATCCCCACTTCTACCAACTCCTCAACAGTTTTGTCCTCAGCCTTGGGGCCTACATCTTTAAGGACTCCACAGTCTTCCGGTCCTTCAATCATTTGGACGAAACCTTTGGCAGCTCAGCTCCCATTCATTGCCACGAAGCATTGTTTCGACATGACTTGATCGCCCCACATTTCCTTAATTTCCCCCATAGCCGAGGGAAATCTCATAACCTGGTGGTAGGTCAACGCCACAGCCTGCATAGGGTGGAGCCATCCCCTACCGAGGATCAAATTGTACGTCGACGGGACCTATAATACCCAGAACTCCACCTGCTTGACCACGGATCTAGCTTTGACCAGTAAAATTATCTTTCCCAAAGGCCACTCCGGTTACGAGTTGAAACCAACCAGTGGAGAAGTTGCCGGAGCCAAGTCTGTATCTCGGAGTTTGAGTTGTTTGAACGCGTCGTAGTACATGATCTCGATCGAGCTTCCCTGGTCGATCAAGATGCGCTTGACATCAAATTCTTTGATGCAAAGTGTGACCACTAGGGCATTGTTGTGTGGCATTTGAATGCGCTCTAGGTCCCTCGTGGAGAAACTAATCACGTCTTTCTCCTCGGTCTTGCCCCTTTTGATCATGGGCTGGATCGAGAACACTTCCTTCATGTGTTTCGCCTTTTTAATTATCCCTCAGAGCTCGCATACACGTGCCAGCTCCACTATGTCGTGGATCACATTAACCACTCCTTCAGGAGGCGCGTCCAAGTCATCCGGTCCATGCTGATTAGCCGGGGTGGGATGTGCGGCCTTAACACCCTCGTCAATGTAAAGATCCAAGTGTCCGGCTGCGACTAACTCCTCAAAGTGTTGCTTCAGAGGCAAACAGTCCTCTGTCTGGTGTCCTCGCTCCCGGTGATATGTGCAGCGGTACCACAGATTGAAACCCTTTTGTGCGTCGCCTAACTTAGCATGAAACCCATCACGGATTTCACTAAGTATGTGATAGATTGGAATCTTAAAGACCGTGGTGATGCCTGTCCGAGCTTTCAACCTTCTATTAGCATCAGCTACGTCATCGCGGGGGTATTCCTCTCAATCATTTCGACGACCCCTTCCCCAGTTTCGACGATTTGACCCTCGGTCAGATTCCTCGGCGCGATCATTTGATCGGTTAGTTTCCTGTCCGACCGTGTGTACCTTGCCAACCGGCCTCTTGTCTATTACCACCAGAGTTGTCTTCGCAGTGGAAGTCGCCGTATCATCCTCTACTCGGATGTGCTCGTTGATGCGTTGTATTAGTTGGCCCATGGATGTCGGCTGGCTCATGGTAAGCGAGTCTTACAATCTATGTCCGACCGGGAGACCGCGCTTATATTGGGTGATTGCTAGGTTGATCGGGCAATCTAAAATCTCATTGAAGGTTTCCCAGTATCTGGGATTGTATGCCTTGAGTGTGTCACTCGGCTCCATTTTGACACTGAGAAGGTGGTCCACCTCCTTTGGCATTTTTGTGTTGGTCTTGAAACGAGTCACAAAGGCTTCCGCCAACTGCTGCCACTTTTCGATGCTTCCCTCGGGCAGCC
Source organism: Camellia sinensis (assembly GCF_004153795.1). Taxonomy (NCBI): domain Eukaryota; kingdom Viridiplantae; phylum Streptophyta; class Magnoliopsida; order Ericales; family Theaceae; genus Camellia; species Camellia sinensis. The sequence goes on along the minus strand of NW_021025826.1, from coordinate 2,571,223 downwards.
TCTCAAACCATTTCAAGCCCAGCTCGCCCAAACTTGACGGGAAGATTAGGCACATAAGTGCGTCATTCCACCTATGTCCGGCCATGACCTGTCGGAAGTGGCTTACATGCATGTATGAATCGGTTTTCCCGTCGTAGAGCGTAAACTTGGGCAGGTGAAAGCCCGCGAGGAGCGGTGTTGTTTCTATCTCCAGGGAGAAGGGAGTGGCACTCAGCCTCGCCAAATCTGTGTCTAGAAGGAGGGGCACAGCTGGGCGGGGTGGTGGCATTATAACCTCTTCACTGGCATGACCCCCGTAAGATAGCTGCTGGAGTGCCGGCACCCTCTGAGTCTCTCGCCGGCGAGCCCACTCCTTCAAGACAGCCCGCAAGTCCTCGGAGTGCGCGGAGTAGGAATACCTCGACGTCGTCGCCGGACGCGAGGGTTGATAGGTATTGTCATGCGCGCTCGACTTCTCTGCAGGCGCGTCGGAATCTCCAACCCTGAAACTTCTGGTAATAGAAAGGGAGGGAGTGTGCCGCTGGCTTTGACTACCTGAACGGCGTGGTTGGGTGCACTCACTGTGGTCTCCCACTCCAGCAATACCCTTCCCTTTGACATGCTGCTTGAGATCTTCCATCTCTACTGCCATTCTTCGGATGACGGCGTCTTGGTCCCTCAACTTGTGCTCCGACGTCTGGCATGTGATTCTCTCTGTCGCTGGTGCCCGTCTGGGCTCCGAGAGTGACCAAAACTCCTTCCGCGCTTATCCCGCGCGTCTCTTGAATGTCCTCCTAGGGAAGTCTCTAGGTCCGCCATGGGTGGAATGGCGGGGAGTCCGTCTCTCCGTCTAGCTGACTCTAGGGTAACTCTGTCGATGGCGGACAACGGTATCTCGTCGTTGTTCGCCATGGAAAGGGATCAGATGAGCTTGGAAGACAAGGTTTTGTCTATCAAGTTTCCACAAATGGCGCCAATTGTTCGGGGAGCAAATATTCCGTAGAGCCCGTACTCCTTTCTACCAAACTCCTTGTCCGTTCGATCAACCTGCGAACACAACGGCGGTGAGCTACCCGGCGGTGTGTGACTGGAAAACCCCTCTGACGATCAAGTTAGTACACATTCAGAGATAGAGAGAGAGATGAGAGACTTGAATATATAGATTTATCTCACCAAATTATGTTCCATCCCCAGCATGGGGGGGCGCAGACACGCTTATATACTTTCTGCGACCAAATCTGCTCTCATTAGTCTTTTGACACGTGGTGCTACTCTCCCATCTGTCAGCACAAATCCTGCAATCACCACCTAACCAAACCGTCAGGCTATATTGGCGGAGCCCGGCAGACCAACAGAACCACCTCGGCCTTTCACGACCGCGCTGCGCAGCGTACCCGAGTGCTCCTCTCGCCAAGCTCCAAAACGACCAAGCTCGGTTGCATTTTGGCAAAGTCGAGTTCAAGATAGGTCGAGCCAGCAAACCAAAGGCCTTCCTGCTGTGCTAAACGCGTGAACCATGGAATCCAGACTGGCAGGCAATCATCTCGGCCGAACAACTCAAGTAGCTTGGTTTTCTACATAGACAAGCCCAAGTAGCTCGGTCCCAACTTGGTCCTGGGCCTCAACCGAGCAAAACCTTATCTGGACAAGCCCAAGCTATCACGGCCCAAACATGTTCGACCCCTCATTTTGCCTAGCCTTTACCATGGCCCATTCCAGCTCATAAATCTCCCTCTCAAATAGTCTTCTCCACTAATTCTACATGACAAACTGTAGACACCCCATTTTTGACCGACCTTAAGACTCAGACGTCACTGATTGAACGCTCGGTTGAATGGCATATTGCGCTCGTTCAGAAGTTTCAGAGTCCCGGCTGCAAGCCTTGCCTCCGGACTTTCAGACTCTTTCGTGCCTTGCCTCAGTTTGCGAACCAGGCTCTGTTTTCTCTGTTTTCTCTTCCCGAAGGGAGGGAGAGGTCTTGTAGACTATCTCTCAGTGGCCGTAGGCTACGTTTCACGGTCATAGGCTATTTTTCCCGTTTGGAGACCGGTTTCTAGTTTTTCGGAGACGTCAGCCGTGTGCCTCGGTTCGGGACCGCTTAACCACCTCCATTTGCTCCGATTTTTGGCATACATCATATTTCCTCCCTTTTGAGGGACACTAGGGTCCGAGAGACCAACTTCGTGGTCAAACGCCACCTCCGGTGCTTAACAGTCAGTTTTCGGGCCCCCAGACCACGTGTTTTGGCCCTCAAACCTTCGTTTTGCATCGGTTTGGGTTCATTTTTGGTGGAGACCTTATTTTTGTTGTTAGAAAGGTTGTAAGAGAGTGGGAGGCCAGCAATGTTTATGAAAAACCAGCTTTTTTTGGTCAAAAGTGATTCAGCATGAATCCGGGAAGGAGGAAAATACTGCGCGGCTTCACCGAAACGAGCATAACTCTTTGCATACTTGGATTTAAGATATGAGGTTACCACCATTGGAAAGCTTACTTCTGGGGATTCATTTTTCACTCAAGAATCTCCTAAGGACAAGTTCGGGTGGGGGAGATATGGTTGGTTAAAGTCCGTTTGGACCGAATCTGCGCGGCTTCACCAAAACAGGCATAACTTTTTGCACAGGAGGAATTTTGATGCAAGGTTTGCGGCATTGGAAAGATAACTTCTGGGGCTTTATCCTAGGGGGTGGCCGGCCACCTTGACCCTTTTGACGTGGTCGGCCGGCCACCTAAACTGGTCGGCCTGCCATTTGCCTGGTCGGTTGACCACTTTGGCCCTTTTGAGCTGGCCGACCATTTTTGCCCTCCTGAGTGTGTTCTAGCTGTGCCAGCTATTCTGCATTTGACCCACTGTCTAAAGGTCTTCCCTTTTGGGGGGAAATTTGAATTAGTTTTTCCCCACTTTTCTCCACCCCTCTCCCTCTATATAACCAGCCTCTCCCTTTCATTTCTAAGGGTTACAAAATTCTTGTTTAGAGCCTTGCTTACATCTCTCCCTCTCCCTCTCTTCCAAGCCTCAAAACCTCTTAAGTCCTACACCATTTACTCTACACCGCATAGCACAAGGCCTACATCCTTCATTCCAGCACTTTGGGACTGTTTTGAAGAGGTTAAAGGCTCAGAAATTTGGTTCAAGAGTTGCTGGTTCATTGGTCTTCAAGGGTAAGTCTTCTTCTCCTATTTTCTTGCCTTATTTTGCCTTGTGTCTAAGTCATACTTGCTAGCATTTTTGGGCTCCGACCCAAACTGTAAATAGTCATATTTGAGCTTCTTTTCATGTTTGATCAAGGACCTCTTACTGTTTGAGGTCTCTTACTATCACTTGCCTCTTTAACTCTCTTTTAGGCCTTTTTTTGCATAGTATTTTAGGCTTATTTTTGAGCTGTTTTGGACTTGGTCATAAATTGTGAAATGTCTTGTTTTGAGCCCCTCTTCAACTTTGTTGAAGGGCTCTCCTCTTTTTGAGGCCAGAATCTATCATTTGTTTCTTTATCCCTCTTTTGGGCCTTTTTCTTGCATGATATTTTAGGCCTACTTGTGATTATTTTCGAAGCTTGATGTAAACTGTAAAGTGCCTTATTTTGAGCCCCTCTTCAACTTTGTTGAAGGGCTCTTTGCCATTTGGGGCCAGATGCTGTCCCTTGTCTCTATTTCCTCTTTTAGGGCCATTTTTGCATGATAGATTAGCCCTATTTATGTTCATTTTTGAGACTTGTTATAAACTGAAGAAAGGCTTGTTTTGACATCATCTTCAAGTTTGTTTAAGGTTCCTTTTTTTTTTTTTGAGGTCATATGCTTCCTTGTATGCTTGATTGTCTCCTACTTTGAGCCTTATACCTAAGCCCTTGTTGCATGCTTTGTTTGGCCTTCTAGCCACTGAAATCCAATGGATTTTCAGTGGCTAAGACACTATTTTGAGCTTCCAAATCAGGGGGGGTGACCCCCTCTCACCTTGACTTGATTGGTGGCCATTTTGGCCTTCCAAAGAGACCCTACCTTGCATGCTTTCAAGTCACTTTCCATGGTCAATTTGGTGAGTTTTGGGACTACCATATTTTATTTTCATAGTTTTTTATGCCATACTAAATGTCTACCTTGCATGTGCTTAATAACTCCTTGCATGGCCCTCCAAAGTAACTCGTTATTTTTGCATACCATGGTTGCATATCAGTGGTTATTTGGGACTATTTTCACTTGATTTATTCACTGATTTTTTCTGGTTTGGTGAGATTCCGTGTGCATCCTATACTTTCCATGTAAACCATATTTGCTAGTCAAAATTGTATGCTATTTTAGTCCATCTTGCTAGCATCTTTTGGCCATGCTTTGTACTAGAAATGTTCATGTTTTGGGACTACCTTGGTTCTGTCTTCATGCTTCATGATCAAATAATGCATGTTTTGTATAGCTATAGGTCAATGCATGTGCCTAGTTTTGTGTTTCGGGACCATTCCATACATCGGGTGCCATGTTTCCATGTTTCGAGACCATTTTGCATCACATTTCAGTGCTGAAATTTGCATGTTTGCATATCATGTTCCATGCCTTGCCATGCTTTGGGTAGAGTGGCATTTGATGCATTAGGCTTGGTCCTCGGTTTGCGTGCATGTGTGCACGCATTTCGAGTGTCTCATTTTCATCTCATGGCTATTGATGTGAGTGTGGCTGAGGTCCACTCATGTTGGTGTAAGTCCATTGTGCATTGTGTATGCCATTTTATTTCATAGCATTGTGTATGCTAGGTTGTATGTTAGAGCATTGTGTATGCCTCGTTACATCGTGCATTGTGTATGCCATTTCGTAGCATTGTGTATGCTAGGTTGCATGTTAGGATTGCATTTATGCATGTCATGCATATTGCATTGTGCTTGGGATAGGAGCTAGCCCAAGCACGAAAAACGAGGGACGTTTCATACTCCGAGTGACGGAACGTGTCTCAATTCCCGATTGCCGACACTCCGGATTACCCATGATGGAGTTTGGGTCTTGTTGTGTTTATATGTGCATTCATTTCATATTAAGTCTTGCAAATCGACTCCTCGGCCATCATGCATCGAGATGCGTGATTGGTGGCACGAGGATCGAGGACTACACTTCCTGAAGAGTAGTCATGCATACATATGTGAAAATACTTTGCCATGCCCAGCAAATCAGAAATCAACAACCTTCCGGAGCTTGGCACGCATCCCGAGAACAATTGCAAATAGAGGCAAAGCGGGGCATCGCAGTGGATTTTCGCGCAAGGCAACTCAAGCATGCTCATCCATCATTCGGAACAGAGCTGAGGCAGTCCATGGATTTGCGTACCAATTTACTGCTTTCCTAAATTAATTTGTTAATTAATTAGGATTTTGTAATTATTTGGACTGTAATTATTTATTCGAGGCTGTATTATTTATTCGGACCCTCTACGCGAGGGCATAACTGTAATAAGTGTGCGTGTGTGTGATGTATGTCTTCTAACCCCACGTCTTTCTCCTTTTTATTTACCCGCTTATGATGGTTAGATTAGGGCATGTTTCAATTAGCATACAGTATGATAACATGTTTACATTCATTCATCTGTCTTGCATGCACCGGGCTCGGCGCATCATACTACACTGCATTGTATTTTCAATTCTAAGTTGAATACATGTTAGCTGTAGCATTTCATATGTCATGTTTAGAATAGCGAGCCTGCTATAGTTGCACTTTTGCATGTGTTGCATTAGGCATTTCTGTATAATTAGGATCATGCATGGATTTTAATTACTTCTGTTTTGGCTTGGAGTACTCGGTAAGTTTTATGCTTTAGCATCCTTGCATGCGTGTGAGTGATCCCATGATAGCATGCTTACCATGAGGCTAATTGCTTATGTGATATATCTACCTGAATGCTTGTGGGTGAAGGTTGGGTTATTTGGATTGGAACAATTCGTTGACTGTGAGTTTTTTTTAAGCCACTAGATAGTGGCAAAATCATGTTTTTCTAAGCCCACCCGAGGGTAGCAAATCCACGTCTTAGCCTACTTGCGGGTAACACCATCAAACCATTTTCAAATAAACAAACATGAAATGTTTTGTTCCAATTCAGGCGACCCAATCTATACTTGTATGCTGTGCGCATCACATAGTAAATCTAGGCTAATAACCGGAATAAGAACGCATAATGTTTTCAAAAATAGATATCATGGTTAGTAGAGGCCGATCTTTGATCGGGCGAGCGGGGTGCTCACGAAGTGACCTTCCCAATCGTACCCAAGTTCCCGAGTCGAGGCAACTTTGGTGATGACGGACACGTGGCTTTAGGCAATGAGTCAGGGTTTCCTAAATTCCCCCAAAATAAATATTTAGGTGGCGACTCTGTATCTGGCAAAGCAGTCCATGTTTGGCACTTCTTTCAAAAAATCTGTTTTCAAAAACGATTTGCCGGATTTGGACTCTTTGGTTCAGATTAAGAACCGTGACAATTTGAGAGTCCGAACTGTAGTGACCCCAATACGAACAAAATGGGGGACTCGTCCTCCCGGGGCATTCAGGGACGTCTACACAAACTTTTTAAATTATCGAGATGGACCCGAATAGGCTCACAAAATGCAAACTGAACTATATAATTCATTTTCATAAACTGGAGACAATCTGTGTTTGTTTAATGTTGCTGAAAAGTAACGCAATCCTTTGTGATCCTCTCTATTACAGATTATATATGTAACAAAAATCTTATATCATGTAATAGAGAAAATCATGATCACCAGATATGTGATTTGATGCTAGTAGTTCAGATATTCATGCATAGGCAACAAAAGTTATAGCAATTTGGATTAAGAATTTAAAAAATGATTTGTATAGATACAGAAAAAATGAATGAAATGTAATTTTTTCCCCCCCTTCCAGAATCCATAGTCTAAAGCCTAACGAACTGCATTTTTTTTTTCTTTTCGAGTTTCAATTCCTTTTACTTTTCATAAGCTTTCAAACAAAAAGGCCTTAAATTTCTATTACTATTATTTTTTTCAAAAAAAGAGGAATATTAAATATTTTTTATTTTGTAGTTTTATATTATTGATATGCATGACAAGATAAATGTCTTTCTTAACATTTTTATGATTATTTTCGAACAATGAATCAATTATGAGTATTGACATAAATAGTGATACAAGATGGTAACAAAAAATCAATGACATCCATTAGTTTTTCAAATAAAAATGCTATCTAAAAATGAATAAAAAGGCAAAAAATTGAAACCCCCCTCCAACCAAAAAATAAAAAATAAAAAATAAATAAGAAAGAAGGGATTTTTATTGATAAATCCCATTTAGAAGTATTTTAACCCAAGAAGTCCATGAAGGAATTTTTTAACCCATTTAGTCTCATGTATATATAATTTTATTCCATAAAGTCCTTTTTCTTGATTTACACTATTTTCTTGGACACTTATGCCCTTATATTTAATTTTGATACCCTTATAAATATTTTTTGAACGGTTAGCAATTTTATGATTTGAACATTCATATTTTAAAATTCACATTGGTAGGAATGTAAAATTGGCCCGTGAGCGGCCCGAAACCCGCCCGCGAGCCAGGGCGGGCCCAACCCGTTGACAATGTGAATATTCACATTGGCATGTTAACATTCACATTAATAGTAGTGTAAAATTGGCTCGCGTCCCGTGGCGGCGTAAAACCCGCCAGCGGCCCATGGGCTGCCCAGGGCGGGCCCGGTCCGGCCCGTTGACAATGTGAATATTCACATTGATATGTTAACATTCACATTGATAAGAGTATAAAATTGGCCCGCGGCCCATAGGCGGCCAAAAGCCTGCCCGCCCATCGCCCGGGCGCGGGCCCGGCCCGGTCCGTTGACAATGTAAATATTCACATTGACATGTTAACATTCACATTGATTGGAGTGTAAAATTAGCCCTTGCCTCGTGGCTGCCCAAAACCCGGCCACAGCCCATGGGCGGCCCAGGACGGGACCGGCTCGGCCTGTTGACAATGTGAATATTCACATTGACATGTTAACATTCACATTGATAAGAGTATAAAATTGGCCAGCGGCCCAAGGCGAGCCCGACCCGGCCCGTTGACAATGTGAATATTCACATTGACATGTTAACATTTACATTGATAAAAGTACAAAATTGGCCAGCGGCCCAGGGCGGGTCTGACCCGGCCCGTTGACAATGTAAATATTCACATTAACATGTTAACATTCACATTGATAGGAGTGTAAAATTAGCCCGCGTTTCGTGGCTGCCCGAAACCCGCCCACGGCCCAGGGCAGGCCCGGCCCGGCCTGTTGACAATGTGAATATTCACATTGACATGTTAACATTCACATTGATAAGAGTATAAAATTGGCCCGCGGCACAAGGGTGGTCAAAAGCCGCCTGTCGCCCGAGGCGGGCCAGGCCCGGCCTAGCCCGTTGACAATGTGAATATTCAGATTGACTTGTTAACATTCACATTGATAGGAGTTTAAAATTAGCCCGCGCCTCGTGGTTGCCCGAAACCTGTCCACGGCCCATGGGCGGCCCGGGGCGGGCCCAGCCAGGCCTGTTGACAATGTGAATATTCACATTGACATGTTAACATTCACATTGATAAGAGTATAAAATTGGCTAGTGGCCTAGGGCGGGCCCGACCTGGCCCGTTGACAATGTGAACATTCACATGAGGGGTATTTTGGTAATTATGTCACCCATAAGACTTATTGAAATATAAGAAAATAATGTGAACTAAATGAAACATAAGTAAATGAAAATGGTATTTTGGTCTTCTTATCTCAAATAGGACCTAATAGAATAGTAAAAAAGAATATGGGTTGGATGGAATAAAACTCTTAGAAAGTGGATTTATCAAAAAAGCTCCCAAGAAAAAAACTAAAAGTAATTTAAAAGCAATTATCAAACCAAACCAAGTCAATCATGACATTTGACCTAGTGGTTGTGTACAGGGATAGACCGAGGGGGGGCTGGCAGGGGTGACCGCCCCCCGCAAAGATTTGAAAAATCTCCCTAGATATAGTATTAAAATTATAAATATTTTAAAATTATATAGGTTCGCCATCCCAAAGTTTTTGTAAAAAAATTAAGAACCGCCACCCCCTAAATTTTCTACTTTAAAATTTAAAAATTTAATCATTTTTTTTGATAAATACTAATAATAATTTATTTTTTAGGTATAATAATTTATTTTTTTAAGTATGATTACTTTTTATTTTAAATTTAATAATGTTAAAATAATTGAGAATTTATTTATTAATATGTTAAAGTCGTTTTTATCTGATTAGGGTCTAAATTTTTTAGTTGTTCGATTATAACTAAATAAAATAAAAAATAAATAAATAAAACTCACGTGCCCCACACTTGAGTTGAAAAGATCCCCAAATTCTCATTAACCTAATTTTCTAAGCCCCTCTCTCTCTCTCTCGGTTTTGGGATTATCATTGAATTGAAGCAGCACTAGAGGTTTCTATACATGCCTTTTTGGATTCTACCTTCCCTTCAAAACACTATTCTGGGTATGCAATTCAATCCTATATACATTTATAACTACTCTACAATTTCTACATATCTATACATAGAGATTTGAATGTAGTAGAATTAATTGTAGATTGCTTGTGCATATATAATTAATATCAATGGTACATATCTTTTTTGTAGATTATATATAATTATAATTTCAATGGTACATATCTTTTTTATAGAAAATTCTACATATGTAATATTACTGCATATATAATTAATCCGTATTGAGTTCAAAACGCATCAATTTTGAATTATAATAGACTTGTTGTCTCCGAAAGAAATCTTCTCTTGCTTTGGTTGCAAAACCAAACATTTACTGTAGGCTTAAATAATAATAATAATAATTATTATTATTATCTTTAATTTCTCAGAGATGAATAGGCTTTAAATATCTTTAATTTCATTGCAATTCACTTCAATTTGGATGTTATTCACCTCGTTAGGGTTAGAAATTCTATTACTCTGAAGATTCTTATTGTTTACCCATTGAAAATGACATGTCCTTTGTTTGTTAGATTTAATTATATTGTTAGTGTGCTTTTTACCTAGTGAGTAACAAAAATTGTTTAATAAATTTCAGGTTGTTAAATAAAATTGAGTTGAATGTTACGTGAATTATGGTGAACAAAAAAATTGATTCTTTCTTTAAGAAAAGTGGCTCTCAAGATATAGAAGTTAATGCAACTACAAAACCTTCCATTGATAATGTTGAAGCTTCAATTCCTGAACAACGTCCTTGTAAAGTTCCTAGAATAGAATCCAAAGAAGTTGATAAATCTTCTTTGGTGAGGGATCTAGGACTACGACCACAAATTTGGGATTATTTGATATCTCAACGTGATGAGATTCGATGAGCTTACATCAAATTTGGACCATACCAACCTGACAACCATCCTTTTGAAGAGAAGAATGGGCGTCATTTTCTAGCTTCTTGGTAAAAGTTATTTCCAGATTGACTAGAATATTCTCCAACCAAACATTGTGTTTTTTGTCTTCCTTGCTATCTTTTTACAAAACCGAATGGACGCACTACTTCTAGCGCTTTAATTTCTGATGGATTTTCTTCATGGAAGAAAGTCAATAGTGGGAAGACTTGTGCTTTCTTAACTCATATGGGAAAGGGTCCTAATTCATTGCACAGAATTGCTGTTAAATCTTGCCATGATTTAACAAATCAAGCGCAACATATTGAGAAGATAGTTGAGAAACAAACTTCTCAACAAGTTGCAAAAAACCGTTCGCAGTTGAAGACTACAATAGATGCTGTCAAATGGCTTACATTTGAAGCTTGTGCATTTAGAGGTCATGATGAAGGTCATGATTCTAATAATCGTGGGAATGTTATTGAATTGATAAAGCTCTTGGCATCTTATAATGCAGATGTGGCAGATGTTGTGTTACACAAAGGTCCTCAAAATGCTTCACACTACTTGCATCAAATTCAAAAAGAGGTTCTTAGTTTTTCTTTGACAAAATACAAAGATTCATTCGTGAGGAGATTGATGAAGCAAAATTTTGCGTTATAGTGGATGAAGCTCGAGATGAATCAAAGAGGGAGCAAATGGCCATTGTTCTAAGATTTGTTAATAAAGATGGTTTTATAAATGAGCATTTTTTTGACATAGTTCATGTATCGGATACAACATCAGCAACTTTGAAAGAAGAAATATGTATTGTCCTATCTCGTCATAATCTCAGTGTACAAAATATTCGTGGTCAAGGGTATGATGGTGCTAGTAATATGCGTGGAGAGTGGACTGGGTTGCAGGCCTTATTTCTTCATGACTGTCATTTTGCGTATTATGTTCATTGCTTTGCTCATCGACTCCAATTAGCATTGGTAGCGATAGCAAGAGAGGTTATACCCGTTGCCCAATTTTTTTTTCTTATCTAGCTCTAATAGTTAATCTATGTGGCTCTTCTTGTAGAAGGCATGACCAATTGAAAGTTACTCAAGCTGAAGAAATTGCAGCAAAACTTGTCATTCATGAAGTTGAAACTGGTAAAGGCAAAAATCAAGTTCGAACATTGAAATGGGCTGGAGATACTCGATGGGGTTCTCATTTGGGATCTATTTCCAGTTTGATAAATATCTTTGGTGCAACTTGTTCAGTCTTAAGTAATGTCATCAATGATGGAGCCACCTCTACTCAACGTGCAGATGCAAATGGAGTTTATGACAAGATTACATCTTTTGAGTTTGTGTTTATCTTACATCTTATGAGAGATATTATGGGGATTACTAATGATCTTTGCCAAGCTTTGCAACGTAAATCCCAAGATATATTGAATGCAATGCATCTAGTGTCAACTACAAAAGCACTTGTTAAAAAATATAGAGAAGATGGATGGATTTCTTTGTTGGAGAATGTTCAACTATTTTGTGGAAAATATGACATAGATATTCCTGATATGAGTGCTCGTTACACATCTGGTAGAGGTCGTGCTTGTCACCAAAAAGATCACATTACTATTGAGCATCGTTTTCGGGTTGATATTTTTACAATTATATGTGATTCCCAATTACAAGAATTGAACAACAGATTCAAAGAAGATGTGATGGAGTTGCTTATTCTTAGCTCTGCTTTAGATCCTAGGGATGATTACAGTTTGTTCAAAATTGAAGATATATGCAAGCTTGCAAATCAATTTTATCCTAATGACTTTACAGAGCAAGAAAAAATTCATTTGAAATTCCAATTGCAAAATTACGAGATTGACATCCTTAAACATCCTAAGTTTTAACAGCTGTTGACAATTTCTGAATTGTGCCAAATGTTGGCAACAACAAGGAAGTCCACAATTTATCCTCTTGTCGATAGATTGATTCATCTTGTTCTAACTTTTCCAGTTTCTACGGTGACAACAGAACGTGCATTTTCAGCCATGAAAATTGTAAAGACTAGATTGCGCAACAAGATGAAGGATGATTTTCTTTCAAGTTACTTGTTAACATATGTTGAGAAAGACATTGCTCGAGATTTTGATGTAGATTCCATTATAGATGCTTTTTATGTTATGAAAGAACGTTGAGCACAATTTTAGATGCCTAAGTAGATATGTAAAGCAAATAGTTGCTTTTTTGAAAATTATTATGAATTTACTAGAACATATCCAATTGTATTTTGATAATATTTTGCAATTATATACGATGAATGGAAACATATAATTATATATTTTTTGTGATATTTGGGTAGAAAATGATATTGTATATCACATGCTCATGACAAATTCTTTGATTGCATATATATTTTTTGTGATATTTGGGTAGAAAATGATATTGTATATCACATGCTCATGACAAATTCTTTGATTGCATATACGCTCGCCCCCCCCCCGATATTAGAATCCTGCGCCCGTTCCTGGTTGTGTAGCAATTTTTGTGGTGTGAGTTTTCAGGTTCATTCAACTCCTATAGAGAGGAGTTTGATACCCTTTGTGGTGATTGGTTTATTTCTCCATCATTGTGGGAGTTGTATGTGGTTATTAGTTGTTGTTGAAATTACAAAATTTTAATTTTATCATCATCTTTGACTTTCTAAACCTTAACCCTAACCCCTTACCCCTACTTCCACCTCTACCTAACCACAAACCACCACCAGCAACAGCTTCGGCCACCACTCTTTTTCCTTGTTCCTAGCTTCGCCAACCCTCTCCGCCCATCCTAAAAGTGTAAAAATGGCCAGCAACCCATGGGCGGCCCGAAGCCAGCCCGTGGCCTGGGTAGGCCCGTCTAGGTCTGGGCCTGAGCCTAGCTCGAGACCCTAGGCCTAGGCTTGGGCCATCATTTTGAAGCGTGGCTTGACCTATGGCTTGACCCATCAGTCCACTCAAGGCCCAGCCTGAGGCCCAGCCCGTTCGGCTCGCCCAAGGCTCAGTGTCTTTTTAGTGAAAAATAATAGAAAAAATAAAAAAAAAAAAACAAAAAAGATGTTCAAGCCTGCCCAAGCCTGAGCCCAGGCCAACCGACCCATCTAAGGCCTGAATACCCTTTAAGCCTGGGCCTAATTTTTCTGGCCCGTGGGCCACACGACCCAACCCAAATTTTGGTAGGGGCCCTCGAGGCCCGACATGGGCTCGGTCGGGCCCAGGCCGAGCCAAATTTGCACCCCTAGCCCATCCCATGTCCTTGATCGTCCCCTTTTGCCTTTTCTCACAACCCTACCAACCTTTTGTGAGAGAGAGAGAGAGAGAGAGAGAGAGAGAGAGATTATTAAAGATCACGAGAGAAGAAAGATGAAGAAGAGATGCTATAGGATCTGGAAAGAAAGAGGGGGAGATCACAAGAGAGATAACTGATGAGAGATCATATATCATGATAGGGGGATAGGTTAATTAAGATGGGTTGGATAAGGGCTTGACAAGAGTTGGCACCTAAGTGGGGTAGAGGGTGGAGAAGGATATGTGTTGGGGTGTGCACAAGGGATGGAGGAAGGGCTGATGGTGGTGGCACCCAAGTGGGGTAGAGGTTGGAGAAAGATATGTGTTGGGGTGTGCATAGGGGATGGGGAAGGGCTAATGGTGGTGGCAGATGTGGGAAGGCATTGGGGAATGGCGGATGGTGGGGTGCGGGTCGAGGTAGGGATAGGGTTTGAGAGGTGGAAGGTAATTTTTATATTAAGTGATGTGATGAACGAAAAATAAAAAATTTCAAAATTTATGAGCAGGGGCTTAAAGTAAGTAAGAGTTCAAAAAGATTTAATGGGAACTATTAGCCACCCTCTTCTATAATCCTATTTGTCTAATATGGGTGAAGAAATAATTCAATAAAGTTAGTGATTATCATAAACACTGGACATAAATTTTCAAGTGGAATCAATGGGAATAAATGGATATGTGCATTTAATCACAATAGGTAAGACAAAAAATTGTTGGGATAAAAAATGAAACACAGGGCAAAAAATTTGATGTAATTTCTTAAAACTAATTTTAAGTAGATATTTGAGAAAATACTTTTGTATAAGAAATTATAATTTCTAATCAAGCATAAACCGCCTTTTTTTCCCCTCTTTTGGGACTTTTTTTCTGATTTACGTCGACTGAAAGCATATAAATGAATGAAAATAGACTAGTTTTCTTGTCACAACCAAATTGAGAGTTTGAGTTTTTATTTTTATTTTTTTATATTTTATTTAGTGGCAAAAAAAAAAAAAAAAAAAAAAAAAAAGTAGGTGGGGGAGAACCAACGCATAACATTCATTCCTAGACGCAACCGTAAGAGCCTTGCTTACTAGAATCTAAGGTTCCTTTAAATGACACAAAATACGAATAGACTTTCAAGTTTAACAAATTCCTAATATACAATACTACCTCACATGGGATGATCCATTTGATCATTGAAACATGAAAATTACCCTTATATATGGCTATTTAGTAGTATATATTTTGTGCTCTTCCCATGAAAGGAAAATCCACTTTGACAAGCTTGTCCCTTTTCTTCAATGATTGATTTTATTAAAATAACAAATTATTACATTATAAAAATAACACATCAAAATAAACAAATTAGGGAAATGCCCTAATAAAGGATTTCATTGATACAAAGATGCCTCAAATTGGGTTTCCATACCAACTTGGGGGTTAAATATACAAACTTTATATGATATTCATATGGCCTTGATTTCAACTTAAGGCTACCAATTGAATATCTCTGTCTACAAGTAACTTTAATTCAAACTTTATGTATACATATAAGCCTAAGCGGGTGCTAGTTAGCTACTAGTCCACCACATCAATAGACTCAAAGTTTTCTTAATTGTCTCCCAAACCGACCCTTTCTCATGAATTCAACACCATATACAAATTTGTAACCCAATGGTGTCATGAAAATTTAGAATTGACCGCCTTCAAATGTTTGGCCAAACTGCCAATTAGCAGGCACCGCAGTGTAGCTGGTAACGGTCCTTCCATCACTAGTGGTGACTTGAAATGAGAGAGACTGGCCATTGAGTAAGGAGTTACTTTGCCAGTTTTGGCCCCAATTCCTTGACATGGGTTGCCATCCTGTGTTGGACCCTTTGATCGACACCGACTGGACGTCCCCTGCGCCTCCAACGTTGCTAACTAAGACCAGATTGAAGTAAGAGTGACCATTGATTGTAAATCGTATTCCTCCTTTCTTTACACAAGGCACCCTGTGAGGACCACAACACAACCATATTTGTTAGTCAATTTAGAGGAAGGGTAAACTATTATTTGTAAGACTCAACCTAGGTATATCACTTGATACGAGAGCACAAATTCCTCGGTCTTTATTCGTTAGTCAAATTTACTAGCACAAATCAAGCAAATTACTTTGACTAAAATTTAAGTCAATTTTTTGACTTTTTGATATGTTGAGGATTAAAGAAAAAGAAAATTAGTTGCACAAAATTAAATAGCAAAAAATTGTATAGAACACAGATAGGGTGTGAGGCCCACACCCCACCTTTGTGTTATGTGGAAGTAACAAAGCTTTGAGGATAGTTAGTCAGTAACCCTTACCTTTGGAAAGATACGGGAACAATTCCAGCTCTGTATTGGGCAATTTGCAAGAAAGCAGGCTCTGCTAGATCAAAATGTTGGAGGGGAGGGTTGCACCAGCCTCCATTGTCATTAGACTGAGAAGGGTTAGGTGGGCAAAAGTTTGTAGCAGTCACAGTGATGGTTCCAGGGAGGCACCATTGTGGGTCATCATTGCATTTGATCTGATAGCATGCCCCACAACTGAAGCCATTGTTAAACAGAGCAGTGCTAAGTGCTGCAGTGTTGGTGCCATAACCTTGGCTATACAAATTTCCATATCCACAGGCACCTCCTGTGACACCAAAATCATCATGGACAAGAAACCCATATCCCAAATTATCAATTTCTATAAATTTTACATTAGACAAGAAACCCATATCTCAAACTCTTTTAAATTATCAATTTCTCTTTAGTTTTGAAATTATAATTTGAGTGTGGAGTTATGATTTAAGTGTGGAATTGTGAGTTGAGTTTTGAAAAGAGAAATTTAGCTGTGTTTGGTTATGTTTTCAAACAATGATTCTACACCCATATTTTAATATGATGTTTGGAACGAATTCTCAAATCACATTTTCACAACTCTGTAGAAAACTCTGTATGGGGTGCGTTTTTCAAATTTGACCTAACCGGTCGTCCCACCGGATGTCCGGCCGGTTGACCGAAGCAGTGCAATTTTTTTTTTTTTAATATGTTAATTTTTATATATTCTAAAAAAATATTTTTCGAATTTTTTTAAATTTTTTATGTGCTTGAATAGAATTTTGAGTTGTATGTTTGATTATGAGTTGTAAGTTTTTATATCAAATATCATATGTCACTTTAAAAATTCTTCACTCAATTCAAAACTCTCTTTAAAACTCTTTTACCAAACAAATTTTTTATACTCAAATCATAATTTCAAAACTCACAAACTTAAAATACAACTCATACTCTCAAATCATATTTAGAAAGCTCTACCAAACGCAAACTTTCATTTGGTTATGAGTTTTGAAAAGAGTTTTAAGTTATATTTTGAGTCTTGAGTTTTTGAATTTTGAGTTGTATTTTGAAATTTTTTGAATTTTTTTTTAAATTAAAAAATGTTTAAGAAAATTTTATTTTTTATTTAAAGAAAATTTTGATTCTAAAAATAATTTTAAAAAACAAAATAAAAAATATTTTTTTGATTTTTTTTTTTTAAATAGAGTTTTGAAAAGAGTTTGATTTTGAGTTTTGAGTTGTGTGTTTAGTTATGAATTTTAAATTTTTTTGATTGGAATCATAATTCCAAAAGAGAACCAAACGCAAGCAAAACTTCTTGTTAATTTTTATATCTAGTATTGCTTAATGACTCGATAGCAAAGAAGTTATTGCGGTAGAAACTCAGAACAAGTATAGCGGTAAAACTCAAAATAAGTAAAATGTGAAGTTGTGAAAAAGCAACGTAACTTTGTAGTGCAAAATCAATAACACTATAAAAACTACTCAAAATGTAGTATTAGCAGCACTTGCATTCATTTTAGATGGGATCGCATCAATAAATTTTGTACATGTTTTTTTGGGGGTGTATAACTTGTCTAACTTACCCATTGTGCCGGTTGCATCACCCCCACCATAAAAAGTTGCATGAGCGCCTTGCCACCCTCCTCCATAGTCACCATAAGCGCCACGGAGGCACAAATTGAAGAAGAGGAAGAGTGGAAGAGAAACAATGAAAAATGCTTGAATAGCCATTGAGAGAGAGTCAGAGATGCTAGAGAGGGGAGACAGATAAGATTGTATGGTAAGAGCTTCTTAGTACAAAGAGAGGGAATGGGGCTTTACTTATATAGGGAAATGGATGCCAAGTTGAGGACTTTGAGGGGGATTAGATAAATAGTTGTTTGTTTGTATGGTAGAAAGTGACAACTTAGGAATGCTAACATTTGAGAAAAGGCAAAAACCACAAAACCTGAATCAAATAATGTTTATTTATTTATTTAAAAGGTCATGTACAAGGCATCAAAGGTTGCACATGCAAATGTTGCGACTAAACAATACCAACTGCTAAGCACACATGACCCCACCAAGCACATGCACTTCTCAACCGTCTCTGTCCCATTTCTTTTTTTCTCTTCTCTAAGCATATGGGTTGTTTCTAGCTCAGAATTTGGATTAGATGTATTGTTTGAGTCTATGAGACCCAAAATAAGTCCCATTTTTAAGAATTGAATCGTTTGTTTTGTAAAATTTTACATGAAAAAATTTAAGTTAATTCGAAAATTATAATCTCGTCATTTTATCACGTCAATAAACCAATTTGAATTATAAATTTTGAACTAGAAACAAGTTGAATTCCTTTTTCAATACCTACTCTACCAATCACATGTCTATCGTTTGAAATTTTTAATTTTCTCTCATTTGCCAAAATTCACGCAGTCAATTAAGTGTTTACATTAACGGGTAATGTAGGACACGTTTAATTGGGGAATTTGTGGCACATTTGCAGCTACACTACCTGTTTAAAGGAAATGGATTTGCCCCAATTTTGAACATCCAATTTTGCCCCCAAAATTATTATGCATTTTAAGTTGGCATCCGGACTTCGTATTATTTTAATTTTTTCCAAACTTTTTAAAATTTTATCAATTTACCCTCCATTGTCTATTTTCGTCTACAATCAAACGGAACTTGTTGACGTGACACCAAATTTTATTTGAAATTTTATTTTACCCTCTAAACTATACCTTAAAAATCAATTATCCCCAAATATAATAAAAAAAATTAAATTTTAAATAATATATACCCTGCAAAAAAATATAAAAATCATTATTTAGAATTTTCTCTTTAAGTTTCACACTATGAAGTATAAGTATTTTGACAAACATGTCATACCAATATCGAATACTTACCGGTGTATGGTGCTTCTGCATATATATCGGATACACAAAATACGTACTCAAATTTTTTTTCTTAATTTTTGGCATACCCAAATGTACCTAATATATACCAAAGCCGTGTCGTACCTCATTTGAAACAATATTTTCCTCTACTACAGATATAAAATTCCTTATACTAGGTTTCTTTTTTATTTTTAATTTTATACTTATGATTTTAAAATTAAATTATAATTTGTAAGTTATTTTATATAATGATATTTACTTTTGGTTTATCTTATAGGTGTACTTTTGGCATTAAATGTTAAATGTATGTTGGATCTTAAACTACTAGTAACACCCCATCTCGCAATTAAGTCCACACCCACTAAATCATGATATAGAGCGCCTACCTTCATCACCACCCATCCATCTTCTTCAAATCTCATCCTTAAAACCTTAAAAACCCTCCAATATCGATATTTTGGCGACAACGGTGGCAATCATTCAATTACAGACACTTCTCCAGCAATGATAATGAGTGGAAGTTTTTTCGATAATCACAATTTCATAAGAAGAGAGGAGTACAACAATAAATTTAGAGGAGGTTTTCATAACTTTGATGGTGTTCTCAGCTCGGAGGAGAGCCTTATAAGGGTAAGTTTATTGAAAAACATGGCAAAAAATGTGAAAACAATTCATATTTTTTTAGCACCGAACTCCCAAACATATGACCAAAATTCAAGAATACATGCCCGAACATTGCTTATTTGTTCCGAAACACAAGTCCGAATATGAGAATTTAACACACTTTGAAGGGTTAAAATTGTTCACATTTGTAGAAGTTTTCGTTTTATCAAGTTCGGAAACATATGTCTGAACATTGGTTATATGTTTGGGAACATAGGTCTAAACATAGCTTATTTGTTCGAGAATATAGGTTTGAATATTCTTAGTGAAAGAGAGACTTCAAGGGATGAGAGAGGAGCGAGATTGTGACTGAGCAGAATAAAGATTTGCTTCAATTGAACTATACATACACATAGAGATATATATTTATGGTTTTAATCGCAATGAACATGTTCCTTATACCGATCGATTCATTTGGAAAAAAAATTTCTTCTACCACCATGAGAAGAGAATGGGTTTTGGAAATTGTTTTTGTTAAGATTTTGGGAGATAATAGTTTTTAGAGGCGTGGGGGTGAAATTTTTATAAGATAATGTTGATATTATTTGGAGGGAAGAAAGAAATTTGAACGGTTTTAAAATTTATAAGTGAGTCTAAAGAAATAGGGGGTCTAAAATAATAAATGAGATGCTAATAGCAGCACTCTTTAAAAAAAAATAAAAACAAAAACAAAATCTCTTTACAGTTTTAATTGTTAAATCTCTTCTTGATTTCAAAAAATTGTAGCACACAAGATGTCACAAAATTTTGTTTCTCAAAAACATCCCCATAACATGATAATTGTTAGGGTAAAATATACATTGTCTCTTTTATGTTTGACCATTTTTCTACTTTGACATTTAAATCCCCCCCATCTTATTTTGACTCTTCATGTTTCAATTTTTTTCCAATTTACTCTTCAAGTTAACTTATGTTCAAAATTATACAAAAAATGACATATTAATGATTGTGTGCCATAAAAATATTCTATTATATACAACTCACATCTCTGACACAAACTCAAATCTCAGTATACTAATATATTTCTTTTATGTTATTTTATAGTTATCGTGACATTTTCTATCTAATTTTGAACAAAAGTTAACTTTAAGAGTAAAATACAAAAAAAAAAAAAAAATGTGAAAAATAAAATGCCAAAGTGAGAAAAGTTAAACTTTAAGAGTCAAAGTTGGAAACTGGCCAAATGTAAAGGGGGCAAAGTGTATTTTTCCTTAAACACATATTAATATGTACTAATTGAGCGTTATTTTTGTTATAAACTACTTCAAATCGCAGTGATCAAATCCAATTACAAAATGCACACACCAAAAATATATATATATATATATATATATAAAATATTGCATTTTCAAACCTTTTTGCCGTTATAGATGAATCTTCAAACAAGAATAGGAAGTGTGAATGCTGGATAAGGTATCTAGAACCAAATGTCGGTTATTATTTATATATAATGCGGCGAAGAAATTTATAAATAAAATAAAATAAAAATAATTTCAATTCACGACATATTGATAATCGTTATATGTTGGGTTAATTTGCTTAAATTATATTTGAAATGATAAGGGTACGTGCAAGAATGGTTTTATAATCAAGTTTTTTAGTTAAAATCATTAATTTATTGTCAAAATTATTGTTATACTAACTTAAATATTAGGTGGAACTACAAGATTTCAAAGTTGAAAAACAAGGAAGGGATTTGATTAAGGTCCTACCATGTTGAGAGCACATGCAACCTTATCATAGTTTTGGAGTCATTCATTTCTAAGCGCATATATATATATACATATATATATATATATATATATATATTTTATAAAGGATAGTTACACTACCGGCCATTGCAGAGTTTGAGAGGATCATATATATGTTATATTATCTCGTATATAGAAAGATAATATTGTTTTCATATTATAAGTAGTTTATTAAAAAAAATGAGAATTGACTTTTGTGTAATGAATACAAAAAGAACATGTGATATGGCTAGCATTTTGTTGGCTTCTTTAATGCTGTGTTTGGTTAGAGGATTTGGGGAGGGATTTGGAAAGAGAAAGGGAAAATGTGTGTGAAATTATGTGAAATATAGGCATGATTTATTCACATTTCACCTACCTTTTCCATTTTCCTTTCCAAATCCCTTCCCAAATCCCCCAACCAAACACAACATAAAATAGAAAACTGTGACTTGGGACAATGAAAAAAATATCCTTCTTAGCAACCAATAAAATGCTTTGGCCAAAATCTTCAAATTTGTCTCTCCATTGTGAGTATATTGTGAATCTGAGGATTTACACACCTAGCCCTTCAAGATTTATAGTGAATTTTCTTTGATCATTTTTTTATTTTTTAACCTAATACTAATCTTAGGTAAGGCCTTTTAGACCAATCTTAGGAGCACAAACTAAAGATATGTGCGATCACTCTCTAATATGTTAACAAAAATAGAATGACAAAGATGCAATGCAATTTGGCTTTGGTGTTATCTCAGAAATTAATAGCTTTGCAATCAATTGATGGCAATGTGATATGAACCTATCAATATCAAATACAACACAAAAGAACAATAAACAAAGAAAGGTTCATTCAAATTTATATTTTGTCTGTGTTTGGTAAAACTTGATTTTAGCTTAAAATTTTAAATTTAATGTTTAGGCAGTTGTACATTGAAAACATAAGGTATTTGGTAATTTGCCTTTTTCAACTAAAAAAATAAATAAACTGAAAATAAACTTGAAAGGCAAATTTTTTTGGGAATTAAGTTGAAAAGTTGAAAATTTTACCGAACAACCTAAACATTTGTTCTAGCCTTGATTTTGCATGACAAGCATGAACAATTTCAGTCATAATACAGTTATTTCCCTTTTTATGATTTAAAAAGAAAAATAAGAGTATGGTTTCATTTTTTTATGCTAATACTTGTTTCAATATTTATGAGTCTGACCGGTTTTTCTGATCATTTTCTTTATGAGAGTTCTCATCAAAACCTAAACCCACAAAAGGCATGTCAAGAGTAGATTTATCCAAATGTTGTCGGTTAACCAATGAAAGCACCCTTCACAAGGGATTGTCTAGCATGGAAAATAACAGCGTTAGCAAGAGGGACTTGAAGGGTTTCTTCTATTAGTACTACTTAATAGCATCAGGGTCACCATATAGCACCAACAAACATCACACATAAATTTCCAGGGACCAATAGCTCACTACAAGAAAAAGCACCTTTGGCGACTAAATTTTTAATCGCCAAAAGTCTGTTTTTAGTCGTCGAAAATCGAGTTTTTACTTTCAACGACTAATTTTTTTAGTCATCTGTTTTGTCATGTATATATGGTCACCGGAGGTATTGGCGACTAAAATTTTTTTAGTCGGCAAAAAATAGCTCTTTAGCGACCAATGATTTAGTCGCCAATAGTGATTTACACTTTTTAAAATCACACATTTAGCGACTAATCTTTTAGTCGCCAATAGTCCATGAATCGCTGACTAAACCGTTTAGTCGCCCAAAATAAACACTTTTGGCGACTAAAATTTAGTCGCCAAAGGTGCTTCCGTGGAAAAAAAAAATCAACTTTTTTACTTTTTCTGAGATTCGAACCGCCAACCTCTCCCACATACTAAACCTTTAGTAACACACTCTCTCCACTATGCTACTACAACACCACATAAATATACATCCAACATATATTATTTATATACTATATTGACCTGTATTAATATCTAGCTATATATATAAAAATAATTATTTTTATTGAATGTAATTTATGTAAAAAATAAATTATTTACTAAAAAAAAAATTAGATCACTTTTGGCGACTAAATCTATTTTTTTGTCGCCAATTGTATAGTTTTGGCTACTAATTTATGTTTTACTCATCATATCAACGTTCGAAGCCGCAGTAAAGATATGTGCACTGAATTCATACACAAAAAATATACCTAAAAAATGAATGTATAATTCAGATTCAAGTTTTGTAAAGTCCATGTATCTTGAATAAATTTGGATTACACATTAAATTTTTTAGGTATTTTTCTATGCACTGATTTTGTATCTTGAATGAATTTGGATTACACATTAAATTTTTTAGGTATTTTTCTAGGCACGGATTTTGAGGCCATCCATAGGCCCTGTAAGATGCATGTTAGTTATGTTTATGGTCCCAAGCTTAGGTTTTTTTGTTCCTGATGTAGGATGCGGACCAAAGAGGGCACCTTCTGAATTAATTAATGGTTCGCCTTCTACATACAGGGAAAGAAACAAAATGCTTTTTATTTAATTATTGCTTCACCATTTGAGGCATATTATATGTGTATGTCTTGGATTGGGCAAGAGAAGCAACACCTTCATTTAGAGCAAAAATTCAGTGTAATTGTGATATCAATAACGTAATGTCCAAGTATAACGGTGATACCGACAACGTGATATTCAATGGCGTAGTCAAGAATTTTATTCACTTGGGTCATTTATCAAATCATCATCAATGTCATGATGCATTATATTTTTAGTTCTATACTACTTATCAACATTTAATATTAACATGATACTCCATAAATTTCATATACTTGGAATGACAATAACAAATTAATCAAGTTATAATTAAAAAGAAAATTTTGGGACATCAACATTATTGCTTCAATGAAAAAAAGCAAATATCCATACTAATTTTTATTTTTTTGAAATCCACACATAATAGTTTCATCTTTTTCTATATACATAATCAAACGAAATTTGAAAAGTCATATAAAAATTGATTTTATCTTTTAAATTTTTTAATTAACCATATAAGAAAGTCTAATAACATAAATTGTAAATCCAACACTAGCCACCATTACAAGAAAGAGTACACAATAGGGAAGAAATAATTAACTAAAAAAAAGTGGTAAATAATCAATTTTTATCTATGGTAAGAATTGAGCACTTGATCTCTCCGTTGAAAGTGTACATGACTATCTAAACTAACCCAATTGGTTTTATCTTTTAACTTTTCTAGCTCAATTTGTAAACTTTTATAAAGTTAGCCTTTTGATTTTAATTATACTCAACTGGGTCAATCTATAAAATTTTTAAATTTTAGATAAAATATTACATGTGCTCTAAAAGATTTTGTAACTTCAATGGTGTCAAGTGACACCACTAAGCTTAAGGTAGCTCCGCCTATGGTGGTATCACCAACTTATAATATATCCTATAATGTGGAGGATTAGTCTTACTTTCTAAGTGTGTATGACTATCTTTCTTGCTACATATATATGAGAGGGTAAATGGTGAGATATTATTGAATGGTGATACTAATGATATGGTATCATTGCTACATTGGAGTTTTTTTTTTTCCTTTCGGTGTTAGTTATATTTTGAGTAGGTGTTTGGGATTAATTTTTTGAGAAAATATCAATTTAGGACAAGTTTTAAAACATAATTACATATTAATATTAAACTTTATGAGTATTAAAATATTAATTATTTTTTTCATGAATGTATAAATATTTTTTTATACTAGCACTGATTTGTAATTATTCCTAATTTTTTTTGTGGTTTTATTTTTTTTAGTGAATTTTTTAAAATATAATTAAAAAAAAAAATTATACACTTTTGGGTTCTACTTCACTAGACAGATTAGTTTTATAAAAAGTTTGGAAAGGACAAAAAAACCAAAAAAAAGGTTGCTTTTTTTACTTACTTTTAGTTTCTTCCTTTTTCTTTTCTTTAGTGATTTTTTTTAACGTTTTAAATTTGTCTATACAAGACCGGGTTTAAAAAGTAAAAAAAAAAAAAAATTGACATAATTTTCATTAAAAAAAAAAAAAAACACCAAAGACAAAATAAAATAAAAAATTGACTTTACCTGTTTGTCAAACTTAGAGTATTTTTTTCTTGGTGGCTGCAAAGTTGTTTGTCATTGGTTTGGAATAATAGCATAGTGTGGCAACTATCACTACTAAAAAAAACACTTTTTGCGACCGCCACAAGCCGTCGCAAATAATAAAAATACAGTCGCAAAAAACTTTTTGCGACGGCCTATGCGACCGCAGATGGGGGACGCAAATGTGGGGGTGGCAAATACTTTTTGCGACGGCAAAACAGCGGTCGCAAATTATTTGCGACCACCTAAACTACTTTTTGCGACAGCTATTTTGCCGTCGCAAAAAAAATAAAATAAAATAAAAAACACTTTTAGCGACCATTGTTTTACTGTCGCAAATAATTATTTCTTTTAAAAAAAATCATATATGGGTTTGCTATAACAAAAAAATCAATTATAAGCACCAAACAATTTTTTGTTAATGAAAATAACAAAATTAACAATTTAATTAAATTTATAATAGACATTATCCATTAACCATCCTTAAATACACTGTACTAAAAAATTCAAGTCTCAAAAAAAGAAAAAAAAAAAAAAGGAAAATAATCTTTGGCTCCCAACATCACCTGCTTGATCATACCAACTATTCCCTCAACAAAATCTGCAAACACATATATCAAACTTAACTAAGTGCCTTCATACTATAAAATGCTATGTAGTTAAACACAATATAATACCTGAGCACTGCCTCCTTGCTACACCAAGTAACAGATAATCAAAACTCAAGGATAATACAGTGCAACTTCAGTAGAAATTTGGAGACATGTGAAACAAAAGAGAATGTTACAAAATCCAACCTTAGAAACACGAGCGCAAGTGAATGGATTGATATTCCAATAGCGAATTTCATTGTTACTATCACAAAAACAGAAAAGATCGTTCTTCTTGGGATGGAAATCCAGGGATATAACATGATTAGGGTGCCCGGTGTATGCATTTAAACAATAACTTGGCTGCAAAAATAAGCCCAATAAGTGTTTGTGGTGGTAATGATAAATAAATACAAACTTCATACATTGCAAATTTTAGGTTACCAGAATGTGAACAGCAGAAGCGCGACTTGTAAATGCAAGAATTACAAAGATTATCGTAAAAGAGAGGGTATAGACAATTACGTTAGCCGCATCCCACAATCAATGGGGTCGCAGCATTATACCATCTCGCAAATAGTATAGTGGTTTGGTTTTGAATTGAACTAGTTTCAAACATTTATCTTAAGTATAAATATATGAATACATTCAAACATTGGAAGACCTAACCAGATTAGCATGAATAGGTGAAGAATACACAACAATTGATCCAATTCTGAAATTCAGTGCTAAGAATGGGAAGGAACTATTATATAACTCACAACCACACTCCATTTTCTTGTTGAAAAACATAGATTATTTTGGAAATTAGTTGTACAGAAGCTTAAGTTTTCTAATCAACAACACAAATCCTTATTTCCATGTAAGGGTCATCTGTTTTAACTCCTGTATGGAGTATGCAGTGTTCATTAACACCAAAATTCATATTGAACAGCCATATGGCAGATTTGGGGCATTGCCAGAGCAGGTTCATACTAAAGGACTTCCATGATTAATCAAATGATTATTGCCTAAATCACCAGTCCTAATACTCCCTATCACAGTGCCTTTTTATCGGATCAAGTAAAGGGATAATTTCTTGTTTGATGTTTTTATCTTTATATCTTTTCTTAACTGCTATGTTTGAATTGAGTACATTAAGCATCGAAAAGGCAATAATTAAAAGAGTTGTGTTACTTCTTTACCATCAATTTTCACATGATGAATGATGCCAGAGGTGTAATTCCAAAGACCCTCATATGGGTACAATTGACTGTAAACCGTAGAAACCCCCGTCATCTTCATCGAATAATTCCCACTTTCTTTCCCATACCACACCTCACTAGCAACAGTTGATGGATCAAGGGCAGTCACATTAAGACCAATCTGAGAATCCCCTGAAAACCAAACCAATCAAAACAAA
>NW_021025826.1:2464391-2543203 GCF_004153795.1 Camellia sinensis | reverse complement strand
GAACTGAAAATAATACATAAGTATCGGAAACAAAAATATAGCAAAGAAATTACCAATACCTGTAAACAATCACCTGCAAAAGATGTCTCATATAGTATGCCAATTTGTGCTCCTTCCAGACAATAAATCACCTGCTCCAAACAATTACAAAGGTAAATATTAAAGAGAGAAACAATAATGAAAATAGCACAGACAATTAAGCAAGCAACCAAAATAATCAGATTTACTCATTTGATCAACCATTCCATTGTCAAATATTGTGACCGCCTCATTTATAAATTGGTTAAGCAGTTGGGATTATTATTACTTGTTTTGGTTACTTGCCATGAAGTAAATTGAATTACTTTCCTGGTTAAATTAATAAGAAAAGGCCTTCTATCTAGGTTTCAAACGTCGAACATGGACTCTTAAGCACCACATTCAACTCAAAAGTGTTAGATCAATTACCACAGTGCATTATGCCATCAATTTACTCAATTGCATTGATGAACATAGCACCAATTCATTTGTAACTAGCAAAAAGATAAGGACTTGGCATTGATTTTTTTTATGTAAACCTATTACTGTTAGAAATTCACATGTTTCTCCTCTGTTTAAATAATAGTTACAACTCAAATACACATATATATATATTTATAAAATTACATCAACATATCTAACTAATGCTCCTTTATTTTCCAAAACTATCCACATTATATCTATCTAACAGCTCATAATGCTATATAGGAAACCTATCATATACTTTATCTAAACCAATAATCACCATATAAAGGCCCTACAAATTCAAAAACTTTTGTATCTCATGAGAATTTGTCAACAACTTTACTGCATATTTTTTCTTTTCCGGCATTTTCTCACAAACAAAACAAAGGCAAAAACTATAAATATCATCTGAAACATGTACAACATAAAAACTCTAATCTTAATTTTCATTCTAAGGGACTAAAAACAGAGCTAAAGAATAAAACTCAATTTTTTCAATTTTAGTTTCTGACAATATCTGAGTAGATAAACAGAGGCAAAATGGAGAAATATAATCAGACAAATAAAAACATACTGAATTTTCAGGCTTAAGAAGCAACAAAAAAAATCGAAATGAAAAAATAAAATTGAATTTCATTCATCGAATAATAGAAATCATAAAATTTGAATATTGCAAGGGTCATCCGTCGATCCAAACCCTAGGAGCAGATTCAAATTGTAAAATGACAAGAGACAAAGGAAAATAGAAACAGAGAGAACTTCCGAGAGAGAGTACCTTGAACTCGATCGAAACCCTAGGTGCAGATTCAAATCAGAAAACAAGAAGAAGAAGAGAAAGAAACTTGAGAGAGAGAGTGCGTACCTTCAATGATCGAATTCAAAAGAATCAGGAA
The DNA here is from genome assembly GCF_004153795.1 of Camellia sinensis. Lineage (NCBI taxonomy): Eukaryota > Viridiplantae > Streptophyta > Magnoliopsida > Ericales > Theaceae > Camellia > Camellia sinensis. The sequence continues at coordinate 2,541,827 of NW_021025826.1, read as the reverse complement.
AAGCTGATTGTGTTTTTAGAATATAAGAAACAGAGAGAGCACAAGATTGAGAAGAACATCAATGAGAGAGAGAAGAGATTGAGGGACACAGAACGAGTGAGATCGAAAGAAGAGAGAGTGATTCATACCAATGTGTGAGACTGAGAGAGAGACTGAAAGAGAGCTCGCGCGAGAAAGGGAGCGATCATTGTGAAGGGCTAGGGCAAATATAAGGAAAAGGGAAAAATAAATAGAAGAAAATAAGGAATATGTTAGTTATTTGCGACTGATAATCGGGGGGTCGCAAGTTATATGGTAGCAAAAAGTCATCTTTCTAGTAGTGGCTCCAAGCTTCTAAGAGAAGCTTGGACCTTTGTTCCTCTATAAGAGAGAGCCTCTCCCTCATTAGATGGGGTTCCAAGAAATTTTGCTAAGGTATACACATATATCTCTCTTTATCTCTACACTTAGGCTTAGAAAGAGTGAAGCTCTTGGCCCCTTTGCACACCAACTCTTAGCCTAACACCTCCATCATCAACCTAAGGATCTTGGAGGCCATTTTTGGAGGTTAAAGGTCTGGTTTTTTGGTCTTAAAGCTGCTAGTTTTGCTGAAGCTGCTAGTTTATTTTGGTCTTTATTTTGCTTCATCTTTTAGCCATACTTGCAAGCATTTTCCAGCTTTGTCATAAACTGAAAAAAGTCTTATTTTAAGCTCCTTTTGAAGTTTTTTTAAGACTACTTTTGTGTTTGGGGTTGTCTACCCCCTCTTAGGCCTTGTTTGGCCTCATTTTTGTGCCTTTTTTGCGAGCTTCGGGACCGCCTTGTATTGGCCTTCTCACCACTGAAACCCAGAGGGATTTCAGTGGTGGGGATGATGTTTTAAGGTCCTAAGAAGGAGAGGGTCATCCCCTCTCCTTATTGTCTTGTTTACTTACATTTTTGGCCTTACAAAGGAGCCCATATTTGCATGCATCCCAAGCTTGGTTCAGGCCTTTTTTGGTGAGTTTTAGGACCTGCGTAAGCTCTTTCCAGAGCTGGTTTTGCCATATTAGATGTCCTTCTTGCATGTGTAGAACAACTCCTTTCACAGCCTTTCAAGGGAGCACCTCATTCTTGCATGTATTAGACATATTTCAGTGGGTATTTGGTCATATTTTGGCATGCCATGAATCTATTTTTGGCTGGTTTGGTGGTCCCTCATATGCTCCATATGCTTGTAGTGTAAACCATGCTCATTAGCTTACATTGCATGTTATTTTGGCCCTCCATTCTAGCATATTTTGGCCATGCCTTAAACTGATTTTGTGCATGTTTTGGACTGCCTTAGCTCTGTTTTTATGTCCCATGGTCGAATGGTACTTGCCATGTATGCTTGTAGTGTAATAGTCATGCCTAGTCTTGAGTTTTGAAGCCTATTGCATGCTTATATTGAGGTGTTTGCATGTTTTAGCATCATTGGGTATGATATTTCAGAGCTTATACTTGTGCCATACTCCCATGTTTTCCATGTTTTAAGTGCTATTGAGAGTTGTGCTTGTATGCTATGTTACAATGTGTTGTGCATGCTATGTTGTTAACATTGTGTATGCCATATCACTCCTTGCATTGTGTATGCTAGGTGGTCAGTTGCACTGAGCATGCCATAGTTCATATAGCATTATGTGTGCCATATAGTCCATAGCATTGTGTATGCTAGGTTGCATGTTTGCATACTTAGGTTATATGCCCATTGCATATTGCTTGCTAGCATACTCATTTTGCATTAGTTTGTTTGCATGCTTAGGTTGCATATCATTGAGCATGCATCCCTTGCCTCTTGATCAATCATGATAGAGGTTGGGGGCCCTTTATGTGTTTTGTGCATTTCATTCCATATTGAATTGCACACTTGACTCTTTGGCCATCATGCATGAAAATGCGTGATTGGTGGCCCGAGGGCCGAGGGCCACACTCCCTTGAGTCCATAACATGATGGGGAGGTTGGTTGTGTAAACATTTTCTTTAAAATGCATTGCCATGCCTAGTTTGCCCTCTGCTGCTGTCAAAACAGGATTCTGCAGGAAGATATGGTCGACCGACCATATTGAGTGCCGGCCGACTAAACATTTTTGGCGAAGAGCTATACCAATGGTCGGTGACCAGTTTCCCCTGGCCGGTGGTGTTTCCTCTTGGTCGGTGACCTTCCACATTGATCAGGAAGTGATTCTGGAGCATCATTGAGACTTGCACAATTTTCAGAGGAGCAGAGCAGGGTAAACAGAGGCAGCTTGTGCATGGCGATGGATTTTCGAGCGGAGCCGAGCATGCATACATTCATCCCTCTTCCCGAGGCTATTTTACTGCTTTCAGTAGCTTAATTAATTTTTCAATTAGTTAGGTGGTTTTGTAATTAATTAATTAGCTTGTTAGTTGATTAATTTGTATTATTCATTCAGTCCCTCCAAGAGAGGGCAAATTGTGTAATAAGCGTGCGTGTGTGTGATGCATGTCTTCCAACCCCTCACTTCTTTCTCCTTTTTATTTACTAGCTTATGATGGTTAGTTTAGGGCATGTTTCAATTAGCATACTTATGCTCGCATGTTTGGATTCATTCATCTATCTTGCATGCATCGGGCTCGGCGCATCATGCTAACTGCATTGTATTTCAATTCCAAATTGAATACATGTTATCTGTTGCATCTCATATGCCATTTTAGAGTAGCCAAACCTATCTTAAGTTGCATTTTTGCATGTGTTGCATTAGGTATCTCAGCATATTTAGGATTCATGCATGATTTCTAATTAGCTTCTCTTTTGGCTTGGAGTACTCGGTAAGTTTTTATGCTTTAGCATCCTTGCATATGTGTGAGTGACTGCCATAATAGCATGCTTACCATGAGGCTATGTGCTTATGTGATATAACTGCCTGAATGCCTGTGGGTGATGGTTAGGTTACTTGAGTTGGAATAATTCGTCGAAACTCGTATTTTAGCCTACTTGCGAGTAGCAAACTTCAATCCATTTTTCAAAACAAACGGATATACGATGCTTTGTTCCAACTTAGGCAATCCAGTCTATACTTGTTTTGCTGTGCGCATCACATTGTAATTCTAGGCTAATAAACCGGAATAAGAGCGCATGTGTTTTCAAAAACTTGATATCATGGTTAGTAGAGGCTGATCTTTGATTGGGCGAGCGGGGGTGCTCACGAAGTGACCTTCCCCAATCGTACCCAAGTTTCCGAGCTGAGACAACTTTGGTGATGACGGACACGTGGCCTTAGGCACGAGTCAGGGTTTCCTAAATTCTCCCAAAATAAAATATTTAGGTGGCGACTCTGTATCTGGCAAAGCAATCCATGTTTGGTACTTCTTTCTAAAAATCAATTTTTCAAAACGATTTGCCGGATTTGGACTCTTTGATGATTCATCGATCTTGCATTGCACTCTGCGAGATTAGATACAGGACCGTGACAATTGAGTCCGAACTATAGTAAGCCCAAACGAACAAAACGGGATTCCCTCCCAGGACGTTCGAGGACGTCTACAGTTTCTGGCGACTCCGTTGGGGATTTAGAGAACTTGACTCGAACTCATGATATCTTGTTTTGACTACACTAATGTGTTTCTTTGCATTGCATTTGCATCGGTGCGCCTAGGACACCGTGTTTACCGTCTGCTATTCCTGAGCGGTTTGTCGGAGGCTCGCTTTGAGAAGCGTGCCATAAGGCTGACCGGTTACGGGCTCTGCCACGATGGGAACACAAACCTGGGTTTTTACCGAGGCACTATTTTTGACCATTCAACCTAGTGCATATTCGGAATCCATAGTGACCATTCCAAGCTAGGACAGGTTGCTTACTCGATTGTAGGTTGTTTGAAACCGCTGTGTGCGTAGTGAAACCCTAGCTCCTGACAAAATAGGACAGGGAAACCCTACCCTAACATAGGGGTGTTTTGGCTCTTACTTGCTTGCTATGTGCTTTTAGAGTGTGTCTCTACAGGAATGCATGTATCAGTGTGCAAGTCTGAGTATCAGGCCTGAGGGCTCCGATATTTGGGAATTAGTTTTACCTGAGGGTATTAGTTTACAGGCAGAATTTGGAGCAGAATCCAGTAGAGAGCACAGTCATTCAGCTTTGCTCATATCTGTTTTGGTGAAATCAGGCTGAGATGTTGTCTATTTTCTTCTTTTGGAAGGTAGTCTGAGAACCATAACTTCAGAAGGCTTTAATATCCCCCGGTACATTGGGTTTGTGCTGATAGACTTTGTCAGGTCAGAGATTTAGTTCAAGGGCAAATCAGTGTTCCTTCGCCAGAGGCAGGGTAAAAGGGCCAGTCAGGCACAGATCACCAGTTCAGCAGTTACCAGATCAGTGGTCCTTATCCACCCCACCAGTGAACAGTCAGGCTGAGGTCTCAGTTTTTACCACAGAGATAGAAATACCGGTCAGTCAACCGGAACAGCAGAACATGGCAGGGATGGAGGAAATCCAAGAAAGTATGAAACTCATGCAGCAGGACGCTATCCGCTAAGTGCAATTTGCCAAACAGCAGGCTGCGATCATGGCCCAGCAGGCAGAGCTAATCACCAGGTTACAATAGCAAAACGGAGCATCTGCTTCGCATCAAGCTCCTCCACCACCAAGGGTTTCGACACCCGGGGAAACACCAAATGTCCAGGAAGGTACAGACATTCCAACAGGGCCGGCTCCGCCCCCAATCCTACCCCAGCTATCTAAAACACCTACCAATCTATCAGACTCTTCCTTCAAATTCGAGGTGGACCCCACGGCATTAAAACTGAACAAGCTTGAAAAGCTGTTCAAGAAATCCCAAGGAGTGAAGTCCATCCCGGACATCGAGGATGGGTATACCGACGTAGCCGTGACGCTGCCGGACAGATTTAAGATGCCGCATATTGATTGATTTGATGGATTCGGGGATCCCATGGTACATCTGTGGCTATTTTCAGACATACTAAGTCCGATGGGCCTCACTAGACTACAGAAGCTTTCTTTATTCGGCTGGACCTTGTCAGGTGTAGCAGCCATCTGGTATGCAAAATTGGAAGACGATGTCAAGAGGAATTGGGATGAGATGACCGAGGCTTTCGTCGTTCAATGCTCCTATAATACACAACCCATGATCTTGAGACGACTAGGTAGGAGCCTAAGAAGAGCTTTTCTGACTTTGTGACCCGATGGAGGGCCAAGGCCTCAATGATGACCATTAGGCCAACCGACAAAGATCAGATTCGGATGGTTGTGCGCAAACTCCAACCCAAGCTCATGCAGAAGATGATCGTTCTCCCCTTCCCCACCTTTTCAGATTTGCATGAGATGGGAGTACAGAGCGAGGATGCTTTGAAACAGGGCCTGATTGACAATGACAGAGAGCAGCCTAGGAGGGTGTTTTCCCGTAGTTCGAATGCGACCACCAGTGGTGATGCAGCTGCAAGATCTTCTGAAGTTGGAATGGTCACCACCAAAATAGCCATCCCCTTTGTTGGTACATCCAATCCAAACCCCCGAACCTCAGACTATCTACCCCGGGGCAAGAGGATTTTCACCCCGCTTTATATGCCTTTATCTAAAGCTCTGGGGGTCCTACTCAGGAAAGGACATCTGAAATCGTTAGAACAACGGCCTTTACGCGATCCTCTCCCTTTAAAGCATGACCCGACTAAGTACTGTGCTTTTCATCAACAAATCGGTCATGACACCGACAGTTGCGTCCGTCTCCGCCACGAGATACAAAATTTGATTGACAACAGGGTCATCCCCGCACCAGGTCCTGCAAAGTCTATCGACACTTGATCAGTGAACTTGTGGGGGATAATGTGATGTGATCAGGGGATGAACCACCTGCGGGCGGCACTCAGTTTACTCCATATGTGGCGTATGGCACGCATTGTTTTGAGTATTTGTGAATGTTGATTTTTGTACTTTCTGACTCGGGTATTGAGTCAGTTTTGTTATGTCGTTTAGAGTTTGTCTTGTTGTATAGAGTTAGTCTTTTCATATTGAGTCAGTTAGGTCTGTTTTGTTGTATCGAGTCAGTCCTGTTTTGTTAGAGTCGGGTGATTTCAGGGGTGTTACCTTGGACATCACTTGCTTGTTTTGTGTTTGTCTTTTTGTTTTCTTTTGAGTCTGTTTCTGCCTTGGAGCCAGTTGTGCCAACAGATTTTGAATGAAACAGCAGTGATTTTCACACTCTTGTGTTTGCTTCTGCCTTGTACCAGTCGTGCCAGAAGTTCTGAATAAGATGGCAGTATTTGACCAGAACTGTGTCTTTTCTGTGCTTTCAAATCATTGCATTGACCTAAGTTTTTCAAAACTTTTTGAACACTGTGGTGAAAACAAAGAGGAAGGAATTCCTCAGGTTTTGCAAAATTTGATCAACTGAGAGAAAGAAAGGCATGCTAAGCCCTTAATGATTGAAATCATGCTTGTTAGTGTGAGTACTGAGAAGGACCCTGGCTTGATCCAGATTGGTTCTATATTGTCTTCAGCGCGAGCAATTTGTCGCTTTCTTAAAATTTTTCAAAAAATGTTTTTGCGCAGTCCTGTGAAGACCTGTGTGGAATCGCTCTTGAGATCGTGCAGCTTAGGATTGCTCTTAGCCTTGAGGCTCGATCCCTCACTTTCAAACCTTGAACTTAGATTCAGAATGTTCAATGGCCAACCACAATGTAAGGCCTGTGTGGCCAGATCAGAAGCAGCCCACGAGTCAGGGGCGAGAATATCAGATATGATCAAAAGGAAGCTTGAAAAGCTAGATCAGAAGTGCCCCTGGAACTAGGAGCAAAAATGTCAGATGTGCTCGAAGAGCGAAAGATGAGTCATTCCTGCAAACCAATGAAGACTGGCAAGAGTGCCTAATCCCAGAAGGGAGGAAAGAAGATGGTATTGTTGAAGAACAACTAAGTTCCTATCCGCAACACCAAGGGGCAAATTCAGCCCCCCATTGGATGGACTCCTGCATCGCCAGTGAACAGCAGCCATTCTCCTGGATTCAGATGACTTCGGGATCTCAAAACTATTTGACATGGACAAAGCTACACTTTTACCCTTGAGAGGCTCGTTGGGCCGAAAACCCGAAAGGGCGACCCAGGCAAAAGTTAGAGCAAAGAAAAGAACAAGAAAAAAGAAAAAAGAGAAAAAATGCAAAAAAAATGAAAATGAAAAAAGAAGAAAAGAAAAGAAAAAAAGAAAAAAAAAGAAAAGAAAAAAAAACAAAAAGAGAAGAAATGAAAATAAATGAAAAGAAAAAGAAAAACAAAGCTCGCAAGGTTGAAAACCAGGAAGGGCGACCTTGGCAAAAGTTAGAGCATAAAAGGTGAGGGTCAATACACGAGGGAACCTAAACCCCGAACTACATAAGGCTTGATTCCCATGTTTGGGATACATAGGCAACTTCATTCTGAAGTCCAGCCGCAAACACTTCTACAATTGATTGTGTCCATGTAATGGTTTTTGATCGTCTTTGCCTTCTCTGTATCCGAGAGTTCGATTGTGATCGTCACTCTGAGGACTGATTGCAATGTGCTATGGCGCTATCCAAACAAGGGGCAACTTTCCGTTGCCATTCAATGCGCTGCGGTAGCATTCAAACAAGGGGCAACTTTCCGTTGCCATGCAGCTCTCTTCGAGCAAGGGGCAATTTTCCATTGTTATGGATCCGAGGTTGCGCATCTCAAAAGTAGGTTCCGTGCTCGTTGAGCAGTGGCTGATTTGCAAAAATAGTTTTTGAGAATTTTTACTGAGGTTGACTAATTCTCTCGAAAATTATCCCATTTTTTCCAAAACTGGACAATTTCTTGGACCCAAAAAAGGAAAAAACTTCAGTGCTCATAACCTAACTTGCATGATTTTAAATCAGAAAATTGAACAAGCATGTTAATCTAACTCTCATGTTGGTCAAAATTGTTTTAGTAGAAAATCAAAAACAAAAAATGGTCAAAATGATGAACTAGGGGCACAGTTGAGTCAGGTGTTCTGTCTGTTCCCTGTTGTCAACATACTTGCCTGAAAGGGCACTATACTTGCCAGAAAGGGCACTCTACCTGTCGGAAAAGGGCACCACTGAAGCTGACTGCAAAAGGGCAGAAAGCTCTCATATCCTCCACGCAACGAGGTATCAAGCCAAGTGCGAAGCACGAACTGGAATGGAGCAAGGTATTCCACTCCCTCATCTAGACAGATCTGATCATGTCCAAACTTCCCAGCAGAGCATCGTTAACTGATGTCAGCTGCAGATTTGCTACACACCCAGTTGTAGCACAGCCCCTTTGTGGGAGAAACTCGCTGTTGTGAACAAGAAGAAGAATCTAGTGGAATGCTAGGGGCAAGACCCTGCAACTTTCTATTTATCCATCAACTACCCAGGGGAGGGATTGAAAATGAGAGATTGAAGAATAGAGAGATGTGCGATGAGAGAAAAAGTAAGAAAAGGGTTTTGAGAGAAAAGCCGAGCCTGAGGGTCGAGTGATGTGAGAATCACAAATGAGAAAGGATGGGAAACAATACCCGGAGAAACTAGATCCTCGTGAACTGAGAAGTCTCTTGCCATTGGTAATACACAACTGAGTGTTGTGTATGTGTGTTTTTGTTTGTCTCGATTCTTGTTTTGAGTCATTTGAGTGTCAATAGATGTGTTTAGGTTGTTTTACCTTGTTTTTCCTTTGTTGAGTGGTGTTTAGGTTGTTTACCTTTTCTTTTTCTTTGTTGAGTCGTTTTGACTGTGGTCAGTTGTGGGCTCAATACCCGGTCAAGAACTCATTTCTCGATTTTAATCAAATCGTTTTGTGCTTGGAGTGCTGTGCCATTCTCCACATTTGTGCAAAACAAGATTTATTCTTTCATAAAACTGCAAGGTTCAACCCAGGTCATGTGAGAACAGTGAAAACAAGGACCTATTTGAAGCTATATGGGTTCCAGACTACAAAGCAAAAGAAAAGAGGGAAAATCGAAGCATCTGAATGTGTTTCACATTCAGCAAATTCTGTGATTGTACTCCGGATGTACCTCTTCAGGCCTTGTCAGTACTCCGAAGAATGAGTGTGCCTCTACTCCAAGCTTAAGCCTGCTTCAAGTCAGAATGGCAATTAAAGCAGCAGCAGTTGTTATCTCTCGTCAATATAAACAGGGTGTACCCTTTTCAAGCGGAGTGTGTTACAAACCCCTCCGAGAGGTAAATCGGAGGTCGCGTTTGGATTTGGTCTCGTTAAGGCTTGTATTTCCTTATTCGGCATTTTGTTTCAAACACTCTTTTGAAGTTGCACATTCGTCGCATCGTTATGCACACCATTTCTCGCATTATTACGCACACCATTCGTTGCAATGTTATGCACATCTATCTAGTATTGTTATGCTCGTTATTTGTATTTTTATGCACATCTATCTTGCATTGTCATGCACCTCTTTTCTTGCATTGTCATACTTCACTTGCGTTGTTATGCACCCATTCCTCTTGCATTGTGATGCACCTTCCAGTTGCATTGTTATGCACCTTTTCACTTGCACTGCTGTTCTTTCTTCTCGCGCGTGCGACGGGTTAGACCTCCTTTGGTTTAGAGCATTTGGAACACGTTCCAATGCTTATATCTTTCTGAAACACCGGGATACGTCCTTATGTTTCCCCTTCTCTCTGAAACACCAGGATACGTCCCTATGTTTCTTCTCCTTTTCCGAAACACTGGGATACGTCCCTATGTTTCTCCCTCTTTGGTTAAGAGCATTCAGAATACGTTCCAATGCTTATACCATTCTGAAACACTGGGATACATCCCTATGTTTCTCTTTCTTTGGTTAAGAGCATTTGGAATACGTTCCAATGCTTATACCTTTCTGAAACACCGGGATATGTCCCTATGTTTCTCCCTCTTCGGTTAAAAGCATTTGGAATACATTCCAATGCTCACACCATTCCGAAACAGCGGGATACGTCCCTATGTTTCTCCCTCTTTGGTTAAAAGCGTTTGGAATGCGTTCCAACGCTCACACCATTTCGAAACACCGGGATACGTCCCTAGGTTTCTCCCTCTTTGGTTAAAAGCGTTTGGAATACGTTCCAATGCTCACACCATTCCAAAACACTGGGATACGTCCCTATGTTTCTCCCTCTTCAGTTAAAAGCATTTGGAATACGTTCCAATGCTCACACCATTCCAAAACACCGGGATACGTCCCTATGTTTCTCCCTCTTCGGTTAAAAGCGTTTGGAATACGTTCCAATGCTCACACCATTTTGAAACACCGGGATACGTCCCTATGTTTCTCCCTCTTATTCCGAAACACCGGGACACGTCCTTCTGTTTCTCCCTTTTTGGTTAAGAGCATTTGGAATACGTTCCAATGCTTATACCTTTCCGAAACACCGGGATACGTCCCTATGTTTCTCCCCCTTTGGTTAAGAGCATTTGGAATACATTCCAATGCTTATACATTTCTGAAACACCGGGATACGTCCCCATGTTTCTCCCTCTTAGGATCAGAGCATTCGGAATACATTCCAATGCTTTTGCCATTCCGAACACCGGGATATGTCCCTGTTCTTCTCCTTCTTTGGTTTAGAGCATTTGGAATACGTTCCAATGTTTGTACCATCCTCTTTTCTCTCTTGCGTGTGCTACGCTGAGAGGTTCTCCATTTCCTTACACATTTTCAGCGTGTTTAGAATTTGTCTTAGGTTGCATTGTTTTGCATCCATCCCGCATTGTTATGCATCGCCCTTAGGTTGCATTGTCTTGCATCCTTCCACTTGCGTTGTCACGCAGCTTTTCGCTTGCATTGTCATGCATATTGCTAACAATATTGTACCTGTTAAGTTTTTTTCCTTTGTAGTCACGATATTGTATGTACGGTTCATTTGAAGCTGGCACGACCAGACGAGCCGGACAGCTATTATATTCTCCGCGTGAAACATAGCGAGATTTGAATGATTCTCTTACATTATCTCTGCATTGTAGTGTAGTTTGGTTTGTGCTAGCTTAAAACTGTCGCATGTTATGCTTCATTACAGCTTTCTTTGCATGATCATAAGTTATGCTCGGCTTTGTGCATTGTTTTGCATTTTGCCCCTGCCTTTGGGCGCATATCTTTGTTTGTAGCTTGTATGCTTGTCTAAGTCTTCGGCCTTGTCAAAAATGGGTCGTCTCTGGGCTTTGACATTCACTCCCATCATTGCTATGACTTTTGAGTTCTGTCAAAGAGGGGCAACTGTAGACACTCCATTTTTTACCGTCCTCAAGACTTGGACGTCATCCTTTGAACACTTGATGATTATCCATGTTTGTGTTCGTCTTGAGTTCTCAGAGGTTTAGGCTACGCGTCTTGCCTCAAGATCTCCCGACTCGTTTGTTTTGTGTTTGGTTTTGCACCAAACACTTGTTGTTTTGCTTCTGAGGGTGGGAAATAGCTTGTTGGCCATCCCCACACCTCACCGGCCCTGTTTTCTTGCTACCGGCCAAATGTGTTGGCCGGTCGGCATTGTTTTTGGTCGGCCGGACATTGTTTTGATCAATCGGCTACTTTTTCTGGCCGAGACCTTTTCTTGGGGAGGCTTGACCTTTTTGAACCTTTATTTTAGCTTCTTGAGGAAGCTTGAACCTTTTGAACCCCTCATTTTAGCTTTTTGAGGAAGCTTGAACCTTTTGAATCCCTCGTTTTAGCTTATTGAGAAAGGTTGAACCTTTTGAACCTTTGCCTAGCTTCTCCAAGAAGCTTGACCCTTTTTACTTTAGCTTCTAAGAGAAGCTTGGCCCCTTCTAAGCTTCTAAGAGAAGCTTGGACGTTTGTTCCTCTATAAGAGAGAGCCTCTCCCTCATTATTGGGGTTCCAAGAAATTTTGCTAAGGTATACACATATATCTCTCTTTGTCTCTACACTTAGGCTTAGAAAGAGTGAAGCTCTTGGCCCCTTTGCACACCAACTCTTAGTCTAACACCTCCATCATCAACCTAAGGATCTTGGAGGCCATTTTCAAAGGTTGAAGGTCTGGTTTTTTGTTCTCAAAGCTGCTGGTTTTGCTGAAGCTACAAGGGTAACACACTTTACTCTCTTTAGGTCTTTATTTTGCTTCATCTTTTATCCATACTTGCAAGCATTTTCCAGCTTTTTCATAAACTGAAAAAGTCTTATTTTGAGCTCCTTTTGAAGTTTGTTTAAGACCACTTTTGTGTTTGGGGTTGTCTACCCCCTCTTAGGCCTTGTTTGGCCTCATTTTTGTGCTTTTTTTGTGAGCTTCGGGACTACCTTGTATTGGCCTTTCAGTGGTGGGGATGATGTTTTGAGGTCCTAAGAAGGAGAGGGCCATCCTCTCTCCTTATTGTCTTGTTTACTTGCATTTTTGGCCTTACAAATGAGCCCATATTTGCATGCATCCCAAGCTTGGGGCCCTTTTTGGTGAGTTTTAGGACCTGCATAAGCTCTTTCAAGAGCTGGTTTTTCCATATTAGATGTCCTTCTTGCATGTGTAGAACAACTCCTTTCATGGCCTTTCAAAGGAGCACCTCATTCTTGCATGTATTAGACACATTTCAGTGGGTATTTGGTCATATTTTAGCATGCCATGAATCTGTTTTTGGCTAGTTTGGTGGTCCCTCTTATGCTCCATATGCTTGTAGTGTAAACCATGCTCACTAGCTTACATTGCATGTTATTTTGGCCCTCCATTCTAGCATATTTTGGCCATGCTTTAAACTGATTTTGTGCATGTTTTGAACTGCCTTAGCTCTATTTTTATGTCCCATGGTCGAATGGTACTTGCCATGTATGCTTGTAGTGTAAAAGCCATGCCTAGTCTTGAGTTTTGAAGCCTATTGCACGCTTATATTGAGGTGTTTGCATGTTTTGGCATCATTGGGTATGATATTTCAGAGCTTATACTTGTGTCATACTCCCATGTTTTCCATGTTTTAAGTGCTATTGAGAGTTGTGCTTGTATGCCATGTTACAATGTGTTGTGCATGTTATGTTGTTAGCATTGTGTATGCCATATCACTCCTTGCATTGTGTATGCTAGGTGGTCAGTTGCACTGAGCATGCCATAGTTCATATAGCATTGTGTGTGCCATAAAGTCCAAAGCATTGTGTATGCTAGGTTGCATGTTTGCATATTTAGGTTGTATGCCTATTGCATATTGCGTGCTAGCATACTCATTTTGCATTAGTTTGTTTGCATGCTTAGGTTGCATAGCATTGAGCATGCATTCCTTACCTCTTGATCAATCATGATAAAGGTTGGGGCCCTTTATGTGTTTTGTGCATTTCATTCCATATTGAATTGTACACTTGACACTTTGGCCATCATGCATGGAAATGAGTGATTGGTGGCCTGAGGGTCGAGGGCCACACTCCCTTGAGTCCATAACATAATGGGGAGGTTGGTTGTGCGAACATTTGCTTTAAAATGCATTGCCATGCCTAGTTTGCCCTCTGTTGCTGTCAAAACAGGATTCTGCAGGAAGATATGGTCGACCGACCATATTGAGTGCCGGCCGACTAAACATATTTGGCCGAGAGCTATACCAATGGTCGATGACCAGTTTCCCCTGGCCAGTGGTGTTTCCTCTTGGTCGGTGACCTTCCACAGTGATCAGGAAGTGATTCTGGAGCATCATTGAGACTTGCACAATTTTCAGAGGAGCAGAGCAGGGTAAACAGAGGCAGCTTGTGCATGGCGATGGATTTCCGAGCGGAGCTGAGCATGCATACATTCATCCCTCTTCTCGAGGCTATTTTACTGCTTTCAGTAGCTTAATTAATTTGTCAATTAGTTAGGTGGTTTTGTAATTAATTAATTAGTTTGTTAGTTGATTAATTTGTATTATTCATTCGGTCCCTCCGAGAGAGGGCAAATTGTGTAATAAGCGTGCGTGTGTGTGATGCATGTCTTCCAACCCCCCACTTCTTTCTCCCTTTTATTTACTAGCTTATGATGGTTAGTTTAGGGCATGTTTCAATTAGCATACTTATGCTCGCATGTTTGGATTCATTCATCTGTCTTGCATGCATTGGGCTCGGCGCATCATGCTAACTGCATTGTATTTCAATTCCAAATTAAATACATGTTATCTGTTGCATCTTATATGCCATCTTAGAGTAGCCGAGTCTATCTTAAGTTGCATTTTTTCATGTGTTGTATTAGGCATCTCAGCATATTTAGGATTCATGTATGATTTCTAATTAGCTTCTCTTTTGGCTTGGAGTACTCGGTAAGCTTTTATGCTTTAGCATCCTTGCATGTGTGTGAGTGACTACCATTATAACATGTTTACCATGAGGCTATGTGCTTATGTGATATAACTGCCTGAATGCCTATGGGTGAACGTTGGGTTGCTTGAGTTGGAGTAATTCGTCGAAACCCGTATTTTAGCCTACTTGTGAGTAGCAAACTTCAATCCATTTTTCAAAACAAACAGATATACGATGCTTTGTTCCAACTTAGGCAATCTAGTCTATACTTGTTTTGCGGTGCGCATCACATAGTAATTCTAGGCTAATAAATCGGAATAAGAGCACATGTGTTTTCAAAAACTTGATATCATGGTTAGTAGAGGCCGATCTTTGATCGGGCGAGCGGGGGTGCTGTAGACACCCCATTTTTGACCGACCTTAAGACTTAGACGTCACCAGTTGAGCGCTCGGTGATATTGCATATAGTGCTCGTTCAGAAGTTTCAGAGTCTCGGCTGCGAGCCTTGTCTCCAGACTTTCGGACTCTTTCGTGCCTTGCCTCAGTTTGCGAACCAGGCTCTATTTTCTCTGTTTTCTCTTTCCGAAGGGAGGGAGAGGTCTCGTAGACCATCTCTCAGTGGTCGTAGGCTACGTTTCGCGGTCGTAGGCCATTTTTCCCATTTGGAGCCCGGTTTTCGGTTTTTCGGAGCCGACGGCCGTGTGCCTCGGTTCAGGACTGCCTAACCATCTCCGTTTGCTCCGGTTTTTGGTATACGCCTTATTTCCTCCCTTTTGAGGAACACTGTGGCCCGAGAGACCAACTTCGTGGTCGAACGCCACCTCCGGTGCTTAATAGCTCATTTTCGGGGCCCCGGGCCGCTCGTTTCGGTCCCCCGAACCTCCGTTTTGCATCCGTTTTGGCTCATTTTTGGTGGAGACCTTATTTTCATAGTTAGGAAGCTTGTAGGAGGGTGAGAGGCCAGCAATTGTTCTGAAAGCCAGCTTTTTTTCCTTCATCGCTCTCCGATGTCCGTTTTCCTCACTTGAAAGCCAATGTTGACTACCCCGGGGCCATTTTCTTGAACCCTAAACCCCATATTTGTGTTGTACACACCTGGGAGGCCACCAATATTTGGTGGCCGACCAGTAATTATGCCTGACCCTTTTGAACCCCTCTAAAAAATGGGTTTTTCTCTCTCCTGGTTCACATTCTCCGGTTTTCAACCACATAGTTGTGTTGTGCACACATGGGAGGCCACCTTTTTAAGGTGGCCGACCAACAATTGTCATTGACCCTTTTGACCCTTGGTCGGCCGGCCATGGGAGGTGGCCGGCCGGCCATCCGAGCCTTCTGAACCTGGTCGGCCAGAATCCCCTCACCTGGTTCCTTCCAGCTGTGTATTTTGTTTCTCCCCAGACCCTGTATCCGAGGGGTGCCCTTTTGGGGGGAAATTTGAATTCATTTTCCCCCCTTTTCCTCCCCTCCTTTGCCTATATAACCAGCACCCCCAGCTGCATTTAGAAAGGTTACAAAATTTGGTTTAAGGCTCTTGCATTCATCCTCCCTCTCCTTCTCTTCCAAGCCTCAAAACACCTTTGTCCTTAGACCATTTCTACACCAACTCATAGCCTATCAACCCACACTCCACTTCCAGCAACTTGAGGCTATTTTTCAGAGTTTAGGAGCACCTTTCCTTGGTCCAAAAGCTGCTGAAGTTTGGTTCTACAAGGGTGAGTCATTTTCTTCCCGTTTTTAGTCTTTTTTTGCTTTGTATCTAAGCCATACTTGCTTGCATTTTTGGGTTCTGACCCAAACTGTAAATAGTCATATTTTGAGCCCCTTTTCATGTTTGATTAAGAGTCTTTCTCTGTTTGAGGCCAGCAGCTATCACTTGCCTCTTTAACTCTCTTTTAGGCCTTATTTTTGCATAGTATTTTAGGCCTATTTGTGAGCTGTTTTGGATCTTTTCATAAACTTTGAAATAAATTTTTTTGAGCCCCTCTTCAACATTGTTGAAGGGATCTCCTCTGTTTGAGGCCTCCTGCTATCACTTGCTTCTTTATCTCTCTTTTAGGCCAATTTTTGCATAGTATTTTAGGCCTATTTGTGAGCTATTTTGGATCTAGCCATAAACTGTGAAATATCGTTTTTTGAGCCCCTCTTCAACATTTTGGAAGGGATATTCTCTGTTTGAGAACAGAAGCTGCCACTTGTCTCTTTATCCCTATTTTAGGCCTTTTCTTACATGATAGTTTGGCCTTGTCTTTGATTATTTTCGTGGCTTGATGTAAACTGTAAAGTGCCCTTTTTTGAGCCCTTATTAAACTTTGTTGAAGGGCTCTTTTCCATTTGGGGCCAGATTCTGTCCCTTTGTGTTTAATCTCTATTTTAGGGCCATTTTTGCATGATAGATTAGCCCTATTTGTGTTCATCTTTGAGGCTTGTTATAAACTGGAAATATGCATGTTTTGAGACTGTCTTGCATCTGTATTCATGCTTCATGATGAAATAACGCATGTTTTGTATAGCTATAGGCCAATGCGTATGCCTAGTTTTGTGTTTCGGGGCCATTCCATGCATCGGGTGCCATGTTTCCATGTTTCGGGATCATTTTGCATCACATTTCAGTGCTGAAACTTGCATGTTTGTATGCCATATTTCGTGCCTTGCCATGCCTTGTTAGAGTGGCATTTGTTACCTTAGGTTCGGTCCTCGGCTTGCGTGCATGCTTGCACGTATTTCGAGAGTCTCATTTTCATTTAATGGCTACTGATGTGAGTGTGGCTGAGGTCCACTCATGTTGGTGTAAGTCCATCTTGCATTGTTTATGCCATTTCATTTCATAGCATTGTGTATGCTAGGTTGTATGTTAGCGCATTGTGTATGCCATGTTACCTCGTGCATCGTGTATGCCATTTCATAGCATTGTGCATGCTAGGTTGTATATTAGTTGCATTCATGCATGTCATGCATATTGCATTGTGTTTGGGATAGGAGTTAGCCCGAGCACGGGAAACGAGGGACGTTTCGTACTTCGAGTGACGGAACGTGTCTCAATTCCTGGTCACTGACACTCCGGATTATCCATGATGGAGTTTAGGTCTTGTTGTGTTTATATTTGCATTCATTCCATATTGAGTCGTGCAATTTGACTCCTCGGCCATCATGCATCGATATGCGTAATTGGTGGCACGAGGATCGAGGACTACACTCCCTGAAGAGTAGTCATGCATACATATGTGAAAATACTTTGCCATGCCCCTTTGTTGCTCTCTGTTGCAGCAAATCAGAAATCAGCAGCCTTCCAGAGCTTGGCACGCATTCCAAGAACAATTGCAAACAGAGGCAAACTGGGGCATTGTGAGGGATTCTCCGCACAAGGCAACCCGAGCATACATCATTCATCATCTGGAGCAGATTTGAGGCAGTCCCTGGCTTGCATGCCAATTTATTGATTTCCTAATTTATTTTGTTAATTAATTAGGGTTTTGTACATATTTAGACTGTAATTATTTGGGACTGTATATTATTCATTCGGACCCTCTACGCGAAGGCACAACTGTAATAAGTGTGCGTGTGTGTGATGTATGTCTTCCAACCCCACGTCTTTCTCCATTTTATTTACCCGCTTATGATGGTTAGATTAGGGCATGTTTCAATCAGCATACAGTATGATAGCATGTTTGCATTCATTTCATCTGTCTTGCATGCACCGGGCTCGGCGCATCATACTAACTGCATTGTATTTCAATTCCAAAGTTGAATACATGTTAGTTGTAGTATTTCATATGCCATGTTTAGAATAGCCGAGCCTATCTTAGTTGCATTTTTGCATGTGTTGCATTAGGCATTTCTGTGTAATTAGGATCATGCATGGATTTCTAATTAGCTTCTGTTTTGGCTTGGAGTACTCGGTAAGTTTTTATGCTTTAGCATCCTTGCATGCGTGTGAGTGACTGCCATGAATAGCATACTTACCATGAGGCTACATGCTTATGTGATATAATTGCCTGAATGCCTGTGGGTGAAGGTTGTGTTATTTGAATTGGAACAATTCATCAAATGTGTGTTTTAAGCCCACTAGATAGTGGCAAAATCATGTTTTCTAAGCCCACCCGAGGGTGGCAAATCCACGCCTTAGCCTACCTGCGGGTAGCACCATCAAACCATTTTCAAACAAACAAACATGAAATGTTTTGTTCCAATTCAGGCGATCCAGTCTATACTTGTTTGCTGTGCGCATCACATAGTAAATCTAGGCTAATAACTGGAATAAGGACGCATAATGTTTTTAAAAATAGATATCATGGTTAGTAGAGGCCGATCTTTGATCGGGCGAGCGGGGGTACTCACGAAGTGACCTTCCCCAATCGTACCCAAGTTCCCGAGCCGAGGCAACTTTGATGATGACGGGCACGTGGCCTTAGGCAAACGAGTCAGGGTTTCCTAAATTTCTCCAAAATAAAACATTTAGGTGGCGACTCTGTATCTGGCAAAGCAGTCCATGTTTGGCACCTCTTTCAAAATCTGTTTTCTCAAAATGATTTGCCGGATTTGGACTCTTTGGTTCAGATTTAGAACCGTGACAATTTGAGAGTCCGAACTGTAGTGACCCCAATACGAGCGGAACGGGAGCCATCCCTCTCGGGGCGTTCGGGGACGTCTACAGGTGCTCACGAAGTGACCTTCCCCAATCGTACCCAAGTTCCTGAGCCAAGGCAACTTTGATGATGACAAACACGTAGCCTTAGGCACGAGTCAGGGTTTCCTAAATTCCCCCAAAATAAAATATTTACATGGCGACTCTGTATCTGGCAAAACAGTCCATGTTTGGCACTTCTTTCTAAAAATCAATTTTTCAAAATGATTTGCCGGATTTGGACTCTTTGATGATTCATCGGTCTTGCATTGCACTCTGCGAGATTAGATACAGGACCGTGACAATTGAGTCTGAACTGTAGTAAGCCCAAACGAACAAAACGGGATTCCCTCTCGGGACGTTCGGGGACGTCTACAGCAACAGTACTCTCTCTTTTCTTCCACTCATTCTTTTATTTGTTTTATGCAAATTTAACATGATATCAGAGCTTCATCTTCCTTGAAGATTCTTCTTTTGTTCCTAGTTTCATTCATTCTTCCCGGTACACAAAAAAAAAAAAAAAATCCCTTCATGGTCGAAATTTGATGGGTTTTCACCCTACATTTTTATTTTAATTTTTTGATGAGTGTTTGAGTGTTTTTCTAATTTTTGTTAATTTTTGGAAAAACTTATTGATTTTTCAGAAGTCCCTGCTAGGCCTTGTTTTTGGCTGATTTTTCCCTTCCTCCCTCTACCATGGGAGCCGACTGGGACTGTCCTAGGGTTGGGAGACTTGGGTTTGATGATTTGGTAAGGTTTCACTCTATTTTTGTTGATTTTTCCTTAGTTTTGGCTAGTTTTTGGCCTCTTTAGCCCATGTTTCAGCTTTGTTTTTGTCTCTAGCGGTAACTTTTGTCCCTAAGTTGAGTTTGTGGATGTGCATCTATTTGTTTTTTGCTGTTTTGGGCTGTATTTGTTTTTCTATTGTGGGGATTTAATCTTCAATGGTTGAGAGTGAGACTAAGGATACAATTAGTGATGAGGGTGGCATGCGTCATGTTATTACTCTTACTGATAGTCCCTCTCTTCAAATTAGTCCTGTTAAATTGGATGGTTCTAACTATTTGATTTGGTCACGCTCCTGTAGTCTTGCTATTGCTGCTCATCGGTTGACTAGCTACATTACTGGTTCTCTTCCCTTACCGAATGGTGATGACTCCCTCCATACTCAATGAATTTCTGAAAATGCTCTTGTTATGACTTGGCTAATCAACTCTATACAACCCACCATTAGTCAGAGTTTCCTTTTATTAGATACTGCTCATAAGATTTGGACAGCTGCAGCTCAAATTTATTCCCAACAAGGTAATGATGCACAGGCATATGAGTTAAGGAAGAAGCTTCGGAGCTTAGATCAGAAAGATAGATCACTCGCAGTATACTATGTTGAGTTGAGTAGTTTGTGGTAGGAACTAGACTATTACCAAAGCTTCCAAGCTGTTTGTTTTCGGGATGCTACGTTGTTTCAACAAACCGTTGAGAAAGAGCGTGTGTATGACTTCCTTGCTGGCTTGAACTTGGAGTATGATCAGATTCGCGTCCAGGTGTTGGGTCGTTCACCTTTTCCCACCTTACGCGAGGCTTATGCCCTTGTCCAGCAAGAGGATAGTCGCCGTAGTGCTATGGTTCATTCCTCTATTCAGGATCATTTTGCTTTAGTTATTGCTTCTCCTCCTCAAGCTCCTCGGCCTAGTCTGATTCAGTTTAGGAGTCAAGGTACACTGGTTGATCGAGATCGCTTGAAGTGTGATTATTGTGGGAAAGCCAGACATGATCAAGAGCATTGTTAGAAAGTGAATGGTTGCCCTACTCGGGGTCGGGGTCGAGGTCGTGGTTGTACAGTTCGTCCCCAAGCACATGTGCCTGAGATTGTTGTGAGTACTTCCTATAAGCCTAGTACTATTTCCCAAGATGAGTTACACACTCTCAAGCATTTGTTAATGGCTCGACTTGACTCTTCTTCTACCATAGTTTCTTTCACTTCCGTTTATTCTAATTTTGTCAACATAGGTATTCCTGCTAGTGCTCTTAGTACCTTCTCATCGCCTTATTGGATTATTGATTCTGGTGCCACCGACCACATGACAGGTGCCTCTAGTCTTTTTTATTCTTATTCTCCTTGTTCCGGCCGAGACAAGGTTCGAGTGGCTTATGACACTTTATTCTCTGTCTCTGGCAAGGGTTCAGTTAATTGTTCATCTTTGCTTTCTCTTTCATCTATGCTTAATGTTCCTACTTTTTCCACTAACTTGTTTTCTATTAGTAGTCTTACTACTTCTCTAAATTTCTCAGTGACATTTTTTCCTACTTATTGTGTCTTTCAGGACCTGGCTATGGGAAAAATGATTGGCAATGGTAGAGCACAAGGTGGGCTATACTTTCTGGATGTCGTTTCTCTTGTCGTCCCATCTCAAGCTCTTAAGTGCACTACTGGCTCTCCTCTTTCTCTCCTTCATCAGTGGTATCGCCGTTTGGGTCATCATTCTTTTAGTGTTTTAGAGAAACTTTTTCCTTCTTTAGCTCGTGATTGTCCTAGGAGTATTTTTGGTTGTGATGCTTGTGAACTTGCAAAGCATAAATGTACTTGTTACCCTTCAATTAATAAAAGAAGTACTTTTCCTTTTGTTCTTATTCATATCGATGTGTGGGGCCCTTCCCTTGTGGTTTTTACTTCTAGGTATCGATGGTTGTTACATTTATTGATTGTTATTCTCGTGCGACTTGGATTTACTTGCTTCGAACTAAGAGTGAAGTTTTTTCTTGTTTCCAAACTTTTCATAAAATGGTGACCAATCTTTTTAATGCTCAAATCAAAATTCTTCGTAGTGATAATGGGGCTGAGTATGTTGATGGAGTTTTTCGAGCTTATTTAGAGGAGCATGGCATCCTTTATCAGACTAGTTGTGTCGGTACTCCTCAGCAAAATGGGGTTGCCGAACGCAAGAATGGTCATCTTCTTGAAGTTGCTCGCTCTCTCTTGTTTACCATGAATGTCCCTAAGTCATTTTGGGGTGATGCTGTTCTTACCGCTGCTTACCTTATCAACCGTATGCCTTCCAGTGTCCTCCAATTCCAGATTCCTCTTCAACTGCTTCCTGTCGCATATCCCACCTCGTCTAGTTAGAGTGTCTCACTATCCTCCGGCCTTTGTAAAAAGTGTATGGATCGTCGAGGGCTCCATTTTGATTCGTGGATCTTTGAGTTTAGAGCATTTTGATTTTCTTCAACTTCCCCGTTTGAGCTCTAACTTCGCAGTAGGGATATCCTACTCCTTCTCATGAGTTTTGTCATTGAATTTTGGTATTTTGATGAGTTGGGGGTTGTTAGGTAATTTTGAGAAAGTTTGGGCTTTTGTGTAATTTTACAAATGTTGAGGTTTTGTTTATATAAACTTATATGCATGTTTGGCATAGAGAAATGAGATCAATATTGGATAAACTAACCCCCTCAATTTAAAAACCCCAGATCAGAAAAGGTGCAAGCCATATAAATTAAAACCCTAGCGTTGCATCTCAGCTACTACGCCTTCTTGCTCTGGGGAGAGAGGGGAGGGAGGGAGAGAGAGAGAGAGAGAGAGAGAGAGAGCACAAGATGTCGAAGCGAGGTACGTCGGACTTTCGATTCTCACATTTTCTCAGTAACCAAACAGATTGATCGTTTGAATTTGTGTTGCTTCGTTTTTTGTGTGGATTTTCAGGTCGCGGTGGTTCGGCGGGGAACAAATTCAGGATGTCGTTGGGTCTTCCGGTGGCGGCGACGGTGAACTGTGCAGACAACACTGGGGCGAAGAATCTGTACATCATATCAGTGAAGTGTATCAAGGAGAGGCTGAATCGGTTGCCTTCGGCCTGCGTTGGAGACAGGGTGATGACCACCGTGAAGAAGGGGAAGCCAGATCTTAGGAAGAAGGTCATGCCCGCGGCCCCAGCGGAAAGATCACCGACGAGTTCACCGGTGCTGGCTCCATCGGGAAGGTCTGCCAGGTCATCGGAGCCGTCGTCGATGTGAGATATGACGAGGGGTTGCCGCCGATCCTGACGGTTCTTATTATGGAACTTATTAACGATGTTGCCAAAGCTCACGGTGGTTTCTCTGTGTTTGCTGGTGTCGGTGAGCGCACTCGAGAGGGAAGGTGATGATTTTACAGAGTGAGGTTGCAGAGACCAAGGTGAAAGGAGAGGAGGTATGTGTTGGAGGTTTCAATTGGCACGGTTGGGGTCCGGCGGGCGGTGAAGGCAAGGTTGCCGCCCGCCGGAAGGTGAAGATCACCTAGAGCTAACCTATAGCTCTGATACCATATTAGTTTTATGTATAAAGAAAGAGAAAGAACTGTATTGTATTGAATTGTATTGATTGATATCTTGTTGTTGTGTATTACATAAGGAGAAACTTACTCTTCTTTATAGAAGAGTGTACAGAGGTTGGACCGAAAGCAAAGACATCATGATCAGCTAGGACACACTTTACAGCTAATAACAACATAGAATACACTAACAATATAATGCACTAACATATTTTAACAATTATTTTGATTATGATTAAAAAGATTTTTGGTTATACCTTATGTGATGTTTATATATATCTACTTTATTACATTATAGGTTAAAATTCTATACACTTTTTCTTGATAAATAAATTTCTCTTAGATTGTAATTGATTTATAGATTTGGTGAGAGATTTGAAAATTGAAAAAAAAAATGAGTGAAATATAAATAAAATATAATAACATTTCACACACCATTTATACATTTTTTCTCTTTCCTTGTCCAAATTCCTATCCAATTCTTTGAACTAAACACAACATTAACAAAATTTTATTGTGAAGTTGTTGTAATTAATGAATGTGGTGGGTTGTTGGGGGCAGCTATGGGACAAGTATGGTAATGAGATTGAAGTGTTGAAAGAACAAGTGAGGAGCATGGTAGTAGCCGGTGGACGTAAAGCAGCAGAACAAATGAATTTGATCAGCGTGCTCGAACGCCTTGGTGTGTCGTATCACTTCGAGAAAGAGATTGAAGAGCAATTGGGGCAATTGTTTGCTAAGTTTGAGGACAATGAGGACTTTGATTTGTTCACCATTGCACTACACTTTCGCATATTCAGACAACATGGCTATAAAATGTCATGTGGTAATTTACATCCTCACCATATATCCTAAAACTGACACCTCATTTTTATTTTTATTTTTTATTTTTTATTTTAAACATGAGTTTTATTTCGATAATTCAAACTGTTTATTTTTTTAGGGCCCCAGTGTATATCATCCATAGAAAAAAATTAGGTCGATTTAATAATCATAACATTTTTATTTTATAGTATTTGTCTCTAAAAATATGAACGATAAATATGTTTTTAGAATTAAACCATCTAATTTTTTGGAGACAAGTACAATAAAATGAAAAATTTACAATTATCAGATCGATTTAACTTTTTTCATGGATGATATATACGATGAATCTTAAAAAATGAATGTTTGGAATCATTGAAACGGAACTTGTGATTGGTTCCATGAGCCCTTCAAATTCTCTCAAGTTCAAATTTGAACTTAAGCTTACACATCGATTTGATGGAGGGATTTGGTGAAAAAAGAAAAGAAATTGTGAGAATAGAACTCCTTCACTTATTTCGATTGTTAACTAGATGAGAAATGGTGAGAAAGATGGTGAGAAAATGATTATCACCAAACTTATATTTTGTTTCTCACCAAAAGTGATAAGATTTAGTGAGAAAGGAATTGGGTTTAATGAAAGTTTTTTAAAATACCAAAATTACCTTTATGAAAATATATAACTTATTAATATAGAAGTCTATTTTGATAAATTGAAACACAATACTTTCCTTTCTTTTCTCTTATTTATTTTATCCAAACAAGATATGTGAGAAACCACATTCGTATCTCTTTTTTTCATCCAAACATAATGGTGAGAAATTATAACCATTTCATTTACTTTCTTATTCAAGTGAGAAACCACGATAATTTCTTTTCTCATCTCATCTCACACTTTACTGTATAATCTAAAAGATATAAAAGAAAAGCTAAAAACAACCACTCGATTGATGTGTAGGAGAGAAAAAGTGATTTTGAAAAAAAAATTTCAAAAAATTTCCAACCAAACAAATTTTTTTTCAAAAATTGTGTTTTGAGAGTTAAACCAAACAAGGCCTCATTCTCTAATTTTCAAATAATTATTTTTTAAAATTTATTTAAACTATTTTTTTACTATTTTGCAAATAATCTGGTACAAAATCTGCAAATAAGAAAAATTATAAATAAATCATATTAACTGTATCAATAAGCCTATTGTAACATTACTAAAAACTAATAGTAGTAAGTGTAATATTTTTATCAGCATTTAGGCCATAAATTTATTTTGAAACTCTTGAGTGAAAAGGTCCAAATTTTAATTTTTTTTTGATTAAAATGGTATTATTTATCCAAAAAGATACTTATTTATTCTTATTTATATGTTTATTTGTTTAAATATTTCATTATTTATATATCACCTATCTATAAAATTACATGTTTAAATATTTAATTATTTGTACACATATGACATAGCTATTCGTCTATATATTTAACTCATTACCACCAGCTACTGCAGCAAGCCGCAGGTCGTTGACAAATCTCCAGCTACTTTTTTCAGCCAATTTTCCGGTGACAACTCCGATGACTATTCAACGCTGTCTTTCTCATAAAAAAAAAAAAAAAGATTAATTCTTCAACGAGTCAAGAGCCTCTCCTTGCAAGTTTGTGCTTGCGTCCGTCCTTGCAGGCCTTCGGATCTACTTTTAGGTCTAATTTTGATAATCCGAACCGTTTATATTTTATGATTTATTCAGTATATCATACCTGTAAAAAATCAAGTTGATCGGATATCAGAAAGCATATGTTCGGAAAACTGTTTATTAAATTCTTTAAAAAATAGTGTTTAGTTCAATTTTTCAAACACATACTTTCTGATATCCGATCAACTTGATTTTTTACAGGTATGATATACTGAATAAATCATAAAATATAAACGATTCGGATTATCAAAATTGAGCCTAAAAGTAGACCCGAAGGCCTGCAAAGACGGACGCAAGCACAAGCTTGCAAGGAGAGGCTCTTGACTCCCCATACATACCCATCCATACAAGACTTGCCCCTCGTCTTCCACCTTTTCTTTTCTTTTTTTCTCTCTTATTTCTCTTTTATTCTTATTGTCTTCACCACTTTCCAACATCGACCACTACTTCCCTGCCATCCATAGTCGTTGGCCACCCCTTTGTATAGGGTGCAAGTCCTTACTAGGCAGGCTAATTTTATCAGAAACAAAAACAAGGGGTGATAGAAAGGTGGGATAGGGGTTGACAGTGGTTGTGGAGATTAGAGAAGGAGTGGGTGATGGCTATGGAGGGCAAGTAGTGATCAACATTGGAAAGTGAAGGAGACAGAGAGAATGAAAGAGAAAAATAGAGAGGACAAAGTGCAAAAATGGGAGACGAGGTGCAAGTCCATGTGTAGGGTGGTGTGGGGTGCAAGTCATGTCTGTGTGGAGTGCAAGTTCTTGGTAGACAGATTGATTTTATCAGAAACAAAAATAAAGGGCGATGGAAAAGATGGAATTGGGGTTGACGTGGTTGGAGAAGGGGGGCCAACGGTTATGATGGGTGAGGGAGTAATGGTCAACATTGGAAAGCGAAGGAGACATCGAATCCATCACCGTCTCTTTCTCTCTCTGACTCAAGCTCATTTCCTGGATCATATATGCTCTTTCATTGCTTGCCATTTCCATCTGTAATTGCACTCGACCACTGTGAACCACTAATACGAATCCTGTAGCACAGGATTGTCATTCAGGTTGCTTTTTTTTATGGATATTAATTATTAGCTGCTTTACGTCACATATTATAATATATGTTTGTGCCCACTATTAGTGCAGGACTAGTAGTACTTAAACTTGCATGGATAGGATTTGGGAGTTTTAACTTCCCACAGTAAGTATGCTATTTGTAAAATTTTCAAAATTTTCAAGATCTGGAGTCTGAAATTCATTTGTTTACTTTTCCTTTTCAACTCACTATATGATAAATTGTGGAAACTAAGAGATTGCATTGATTGTTCACAATAAATGTGCATGTGATCCCAAAAGCAATATTATTAATGCAATTTTTGGTGAACATTCTCATTATTTAGGTTCGATTATTAATAAGCATGATGAGGTTGGTTGGAGGTGCTATGATTTATAGAATCAAAATATGTTGGCTCAAGTGAAAGAGTACTTTTGGCATATTATGTAATCCATGTGAATTTGTTTAATTAATTAAGTATATAAACATTGATAGAGTAGAACGGTGAAAAAAGATTTATGTAGTCGATCTCACTTGAATGGGACACAAGCCTTAATTTTAATTTGGTTTGGTTTAGTGATGGGGCATATTAAATAAATGAATTCTATCAAAACAAGAAAAAACCCAAAAGAAAAGAGGAAAAAATTCAAAGAACAAATCCCACTGCACATGTTGTCACCACTTTTCAAAATGAAGTTAGAATCTGTTATTGAAGGTCAGCTCCTCCTTCTTCCTAGGTAATCTTTGAGCATATATTTGGTACTTCACATGAACATGGTACTGGTATCACAATTTGTAAGTATTAACAAAAAGCCCCAACAAACTATGAAGTTTCTGCAGTTGGACTATGTGTAGAAATGCTTTTATTTGTTTGCCAACATCTTTAAAATGTTTCTCATGTTCAAACATCAAACGCTGTTGAAATGTCTGTTGACAAAGTGGTTGATGATGGATCCTTGTATTGTTGTTGTAGTGGTTTAACTTTTCACTGTCAATGTCATGACTAGTAGAAAATTACAAGTTAAATAATTTACTCTAGCAATATCAGTTTGTTGCAGGATTTCTTTTCCCTTTCCTAAGTGAGAATCTCTTGTTGATGGTTTCTTGACTTGTTTATGGATATGACTTTGATATGTTTTCACATACAAATATATATATTGAATGGTGTAATATTCCTTATTTTTTGAACTAAAATATTAGTCGTAGATAATCTTTAATGTCAACCGTGTGCAACTTCTATAATTTGGTACTGAAGTTCATTACATTTTGCTCTTTGAAGGGATTGGAAATAAGCATAGAATAACAGGTACACAATACATGTCCTGTTCTTGAAGTTTGTGTTTTCTGCTTTGTATTTGTATGTATGCTTCTTGAACTCGTATTCACTAGTTAATTGTTTCAAATATATGCCTCAAATTTGCATAATAGTGCTTTTTGATTATATTGATTTACAATGTGTTAGTTGCATTTAGTTTTCTTGTAAATTTGTAGAGCATTTCTTCCATTGTGCAACATCATCTATTTCTAACTGAATTATAATAAATATGGATGCATCTCATAGTGTTTTTTCATTTGAATAGCATCTCATTTTTGATTTGGTAACCCAAGCTACTTGAATCT
Organism: Camellia sinensis; assembly: GCF_004153795.1. NCBI lineage: Eukaryota > Viridiplantae > Streptophyta > Magnoliopsida > Ericales > Theaceae > Camellia > Camellia sinensis. Next base: position 2,513,600 of record NW_021025826.1, on the reverse strand, counting down.
CAGTTTGCATGGCTGGATGCTGATATTTGCCATTAAAGTTGTGCAAATATTGTAAAAAATTGAACTCTTTCTTTTGAAGTACCGGAGTAGTCTATAAACTAATATGCAATTCAATGGGATTATACATAGTAGCTCACAAGGCTAACTAACAACATAATCTATATCTAGGTGAGTATGAGATGGATAAATTAACTTACCAACCAGCCTCTGATATCTCTCCCCGTCAAATGAATCTTTAGTTTCATCCCCTAACATGCAATTCTGGTCCAACATGGTATCAATAGCTTTATACCCAAGCACACTTTGTCCTTAAGAAGGTCCAAAACATATGTTCTTAGTGAGATAAACACACTCTTTGAGATGTTGCAACGTCAATACTCAAGAAGTATTTCAAGTTACCAAAGTCTTTTATCTCAAACTCCTTAGTAAGATAGCTATTCAACTTCTGCTTTTCTATGGATCAAATATCATCAACATACACAATGAGTGCAGTAACCTTGTTTTCATGTTAAATAAATTGGGTATGGTCATCTCTACTCTGTTTGTAGCCACATCTAATCATGACCCAAGTAAACCTCTCAAATCATGCTCTAGCAGACTTTGTAGGTGAAAGAGTACTTTTGGCATATTACACTAGCAATATCAGACTTTGTATGCTTCAAATTTGCATAACAGTGATTTTTTATTATATTGATTTACAATGTGTTGGTTGCATTTAGTTTTCATGTAAATTTGTAGAGCATTATTTCCATTGTGCAACATCATCTATTTCTAACTGAATTATAATAAATATGGATGCATCTCGTAGTGTTTTTTTCATTTGAATAGCATCTCATTTTTCATTTGGTAACCCAAGCTACTTGAATCTCAGTTTGCATGGCTGGATGCTGATATTTGCCATTAAAGTTATGCAAATATTATAAAAAATTGAACTCTTTCTTTTGAAGTACCGGAGTAGTCTATAAACTAATATGCAATTCAATAGGATTATGCATAGTGGCTCACAAGGCTAACTAACAACATAATCTATATCTAGGTGAGTATGAGATGGATAAATTAACTTACCAACCAACCTCTGCTATCTCTCCCTGTCAAATGAATCTTTAGTTTCATCCCCTAACATGCAATTCTGGTCCAACATGGTATCAATAGCTTTATACCCAAGCACACTTTGTCCTTAAGAAGGTCCAAAACATATGTTCTTAGTGAGATAAACACTCCCTTTGAGATGTTGCAACGTCAATTAAGTTACCCAAGTCTTTTATCTCAAACTCCTTAGTAAGATAGCTATTCAACTTTTGCATTTTGATAGATCAAATATCATCAGCATACACAAGGAGTGCAGTAACCTTGTTTTCATGTGACTGTTGAATAAATTGGGTATGGTCATCTTGACTCTATTTGTAGCCACATCTAAGCATAGCCCAAGTAAACCTCTCAAATCATGCTCTAGCAGACTTTGTAAATCCTATAATGCCTTTTTAAGCTTGCACACTCCCATCAACTGAGAAATCATCAAAGCCAGGTGGAACATCCGTAAATACTTCTTCCTCGAAGTCTTCACAAAGTAAAGCATTCGTCATATCCAATTGTTAAAGAGGCTCAATATGTTAATTCTCTAGAATAGGCCACATGAAGAGCTTTCGAAATGGCATTGCTGTGAATTTCAGTTAATTTGAGTGCTTAACTAACTTGCCATGAGACAAAATCGCATGCTCATATCAGTGAGTTTTTTCAAGACTACGTCATATTAGAGAAATTCTACCTTGCAGCAAACTTGCCTCCACATCGTCTGGCTTATTTATTCTCTTTTCTACAAACTGTGCTTTAAGCCATATGAAATGTTCATGAGTACTGTCATTGCTTCTAATCTGGATTTTCACATGACTTTGTAGATACATCTCTCATTGATAACATCTAAAATAACTTCATTGATTCCCAATTAGTTGTCGGGCAGATAACTCAGGAGTTCGATGCAAAGGAGGAAAAAATGTGATCATACAGAGACATCGATCTTCCCCTCACCCGCCTCTTCAACAATTTCCACATCAAGCATATCCCACGATCAGAGAACTCCCAAGAAGATGAAATGGCCCAGTTAGCCTCGGCAGACCAATCAGACCTCAGTCACAGAGTTAGAATCGGATACCTAACGCACCCAACAATTCCACAAGATCAATAAAAGGTCCACTTACTCCAGAACGAGCATATTCCATGGGCACAATGCATTATCTCATTCTTAGAGCAGGGAGCATTGCTAGAAAATAAGGAGGCCAACAAGATCAGAGCTCGGTTGTCTAATTATGTTAAAAGCTTGATAAGTGATGAGTGCTTGGCCGGTCGCAATGATCTTTGATGCTATTACTGGAATAGAACAACCAACTTCACTGGATAATTATACTTGATTGACTAGCATAAGCAAATAATATGAAGTGCCAAACACTTAAAAGGTATTGATCATTCTCAGTGACTCCTATTAGTTCTTCTGTGTCATTTTACATCCTTAACATTTGCTCAATATTGATGACTGCATATTTCAATAAACTCACAGAATTTGACTTTCTTCATAGAATGCTTGCATGGCAGTGAAGTTGTAATATCTACTCAGACAGTTCTCACATCCTAATTAGCATGTGAGTGATTTTATCTATACATTATCCACTTATTATATAAATGAGTTCAAATTTCCAGTTGCAGGATGTTGATGAATGAAACAGTCAATGGCAGATCCTTGAACTTACCAAAAAAAAAAAAAAGAAGGTAGATCCTTCAACTTTTATACTAATATGATGAACAAAATATTCCAGTTCAGATTCAATTACTATATGTTGATATGCCAATAGCTAGGGACTTCATTTTTCTTGTTTAGAGGCTTATTACCATCGATTTTACTGCTTTGTGTGCTATTTAACTTGTTACAAAGCCTTGTTTTTAGTGTAACTCTGTTGGATTCTATGTCAGTTTCATCGTTGATATGAACAATTAAGATTACTGGAAAATCTGTTACTCTCAATTTAGAGAGTTCTAAGCTGCTGAAGCTAGCAGATGCTAATTTTTATTTCAAGTCAGCTTGAGGATGGTTGCGCTGTGGCAATGCATTTTTGTACTGGTTAAATGGTGGATCATCTCCCATAAAAATAAAAAGAAAAAAGAAATGAAAGAAAAGAAAGAAAGCTAGAAAGAAAACAAAGGAAAAAAAATGGTGGATCATCAATCTTACATGACGATAATATTCTATTTAACTTGTTTAAAAGCCTTGTTTTTAGTGTAACTCTGCTGGGTTCTATATCAGTTTCATTGCTGATATGAACAATTAAGATTATTGGAAAATTTGTTACTTTCAACATAGAGAATTCTAACCAGCTAAAGCAAGCAGATGCTAATTTTTATTTTGAATCAGCTTGAGGATGGTTGGACTGTGGCAATGCATTTTTCTATTGGTTAAATGGTGGATCATCAATCTTACTTGACAATAATGTTTTCTGTTGTAGGCAATGTGAGGTTAGTTGGCTTTTCTAACATAAATTCTTCAACTAATTAAGGCGTAGTGATGGCTAAAGGAAATTGTTTGCTAGTGAAGATCCAGTCATCCTCTGATCAGCTGCAATTATGTAGCTTGGGTATTTTTTATATTAACATTAACAGTTAGGGGTGAACCGCTGATATGTACCTTGGGTATTTTTTATATTAACATCAACAGTTAGGGGTGAAGAATGGAACATTTCATTTTGCATGACAACTTGGTAATTTGAAATATACTTGTATAATCATATTACTGTACAAGGGATGTTTATCTTGGACTTATGAATAGGGATTTTCTGGACCAAACAACTCTTTGGCTTAATTGATTTGTACCCAAAGTTGACATCCTCTTACTTTTGTTTCACATCCAAGTCTTTCCAACAAACCTGTATTGTCCAACAAGATGAGGGATTTTAACTTTGTTAATTAAAAATTTCTTTTCTATGGTAGAAATGTGATTCCCGAACAATTAAGAGCTGCCAAGGTAGTGAAACGGCTCATGAATAAATCATCTTCTTAGAGGGAACAAGGTTTGACGAACCAAGACGTTGATTATGGATGTTCTAATGAAATTCAGCTGTGACATTGAAGTTTATTTTATGCCGTTGATGTTGTCCTGTTTCGTTACATTCTGTTTTGTTCCTAAAGTAACAAAAGTTGAAGTTTCCCTGAAGTAGTTACTCAAGAATAATGTGGAGCACTCCCCAGTTGCACAAGTGACCTCTACATACTGGAGAGCTGTCCATAAGCTACTCCAGATCCAGAACACCATTTCGGAGTCCCAGAAGCACCAGGTAATTTTTCTACTCTTCAATTTTCTTTTTCGGCTGCTCTGTCTCAAATATTCTTCCCTAGCTTTCACTACACCTTCTGCTGCGTAAACCCTAAAGACTGCAGTGATGGAGCAGCAGTGTCAACCAATTTCTTTGGTCGTTGCTCAACATCATCTTAATTGGCCTAAGCAAATGATAGCATTTTGCTTAACTTCATCTGTCAAAATAGCCATCCAATTTATTCAAACCTGACTACTCTAACTTCCTCCAATTTTTTTTTTCCCCTTGCATTCTCACTAGCCTTTCCCTCCCTCTTTGTAGTGAGTTACCTGTCACAGACCAAGCTTTATAGTGACTTGCTATCTTCTTTGCTACCACAGCATTCTGCATTGCTATTTGATTCCCTACAACAGCAGTCCTCGCATGCACCAACTGGTCTGTTCAAGCATGAATGAGAACCCAACCCCCCCCCCCCGTGAAAAAAAAAAAAAAAAAACACGCAATTTTATCCAGATCTGTTAGATATGCATACTTGACACTCTCACAGCAGAGTACGAGAAGGTTTTGTTTGAGCAATTTGCAGAGAATGAAAATGCCTTGGTGGGAAGGCTACCTACTTCAGAAATTGTTGTTGAAAATCTTCCATTGGTGTTTGTGGATGACAACACTGCACTTTATGTAGTTTGTAAGGATGATACAAAAATTGAGGAACAAGGAAAGCAGCTACCTAGTTCACTCCTTTACCAAAGAGCATGTCATGTGCAGTGAAGTATTCTAAGCTCAGGTTTCATCTTGAAGTTTTTTTTCATGAGCATCAGATAGTATCCATTGTAAATAATGATATTGAATAGTCTCATTGCGCAAATCACTTATATTTTCATCATTGTAGAGAATTATGTTTTGCCCCATGTGTAATTTACGTCCTGATAAATGAGCATGTAATTCCCTTATATCAGAAGACGTATTTCACTGTTCAATCCACAAACCATAGAGGATAATCACACATAGATCAAATTACAAAGGGTAAAATCCACCTTACTTTGGAAAAAATACTCTAGTAAGGAAAAATGGCTAGGGTTTAGTGTGTGTAATATTTCAATTAAAATTTGAAGGGTTTAGTGTATTTTATATTTCAATTAAAATTTGAATAAGCATGAGGTTGTTTGTACTTTTGTGTTGTTCTCACGTCGATGTTGTAATGGTTCAATGATTTGCTCGTGTAGTAAGTTTTTTTTCTGTCAAACTTTGATTTGAATCAATAATTGGGTGAACCTTGAGGTAGAATTTTATAAAATTATAGAAGAATAAACTATTATAGGTGGATTGAGAAAGTGAAGGATAAAAAATTTAAGAAAAAGAATAACGACAACTAAAACTCTTAATGAAATATACACGTTCAAATATCATTAGATGTCCAAGTGTTACTATATTTTTTACAATCAAATCTATTTAATTTTTTGTACTTTTAATAAGATTTTTAATGAGAGTTTTCTATATGAGTAAATTATACTTTGCCTCCTTTAAGTTTGTCCACTTTTTCACTTTGGACTTTAAAGTTTTATTTTTTTCCCACTTTCTATATTATTCAAGTAGAATATTTTATGAAAGATCTTTGTAGTAGGTATCATAATTTTATGCGCTTTATATCATTTTGGTCTTTAATGTTTAAATTATGTCAATTCTATCCCCAATCCAATGTATAAAAATATTTCAATTTGTTCACCAATATTTAAATTTTGTTAATTCGATTCTCAATACCAAAAAAATAAAATAAAATTACAATTTAATCACCAAATGTTTAAACTGCATCTATTACTAGAGTTAGATTGAAAGATTAAACTGCGTCCATTAATAAAAAAAAATTGAAAAAAAAAAAAAAAGTAATATATAACCACCCTCAGCTTAAAATGTTTTGCTAACCAACTAGGATTAATTCAATTTATCACTTAGTGTTAAACACATTAAGTAATATTAAATGAAACTCTTTCCTAATTTATTTCTTCCTATTTTAGAGTAATTTTTCTTTTATTGGTGTTTGATGGGAGGTCTGTGGTGCTAAATTATTGCCGAGTTTAGTATAGTTTGATATTTGTAAATAATCTACTACAGATTAACAATAAACAAATAACATATAGCTCTCTCACAAAAAGTGATAATGAAAAAGGAGAAATAAAGGGCAAAATTATAGTAACATTTACAGTAAGCAGACAAGTGGCTCATCTCTTCTACATTTTTACCAAAAAAAAAAAATAAATAAAATTTAGACGATGGATAGACAGATATAAGAGGTCAGAGGGAACTCAAGTAGTCTTTAATCAAAGTGAAGAGAGGACTGGAATTCAAAACACCATCCAGTTTCTAAAACATGACTCCATCCATCCGGGCTTGAATTTCATCAGAAGATGCCAAGTCTTGCAGTAATTCTTGCAATGTCCTATCCACCCCAACCACAGTGTTACCAATGCCAACTAAGATTTCCGGCAGGGTTGGCGACGGTCTTGATAGCTCAACAAGAGTAACCTTAACATTCAGGATACCTATTAGAATCAAGCCTCAATAGACGTAAAAGAAATTGAATCGACACATAAGCAACTTCAACGTTATACATGTAAAAGAATTGAATTGACAAACTATTAACTTCAATGTTATACATGTAAGCATATCATGTGTACACTGGGTCCATTAGTCCATAAAGAATTTCCGGGAATAGAGATCAAAATGTAAAGGAATGTTGTGATATTCTCTTTAGGGTAAGTGTGACATTACAAATTACCACTAGACTACAGAATGAACTCAATATTTCACGAAAACACCCATTTTTATTAAAACCTGTAAAAGGGTAAACTAAAAGGAGTTTTTTAACCAACCTCTCTAACCAGGGGTATATTAGCCTTCTGCTTTGCTATAGCAACATCATGAGAAAACCCACCAATAACATCAACTAAACCTCGTGAAACTGCTTCTTTACCAGTCCACACTCTCCCCTGTGCCACCTCCTCCATCTTATCTGCTTGCAACATAATGATTGGACAGTGATGAAGCGATTGAAAAAGTACTGCACTCCATTAGTATACGTTAATTGACTACCGTACAGTCATTGATCTTGAATATGCCGCCTTGTCTCTAAACTGTTTGTATGCATTCTGAGCAGACTTGGCAAAGAGTTCTACTTCATCAGGGCTACAAGACAAATTTGATTATTATTCACAAATCACAGTGCAACTTATGGAGCTGCTATATAGCTTTTTTTATTTTGAAAATTTGTGCCAGTGTGTTGGTTTGGCTGCTTCTGCTTACAGCTTTTGAGGCAAAAATAGCTGAAAATAAGCTAAAAAGAGCTGATAATTGGGAAGGAGGGGAAGAGGTGTTTTTAGCATTTTTGCTTTGTGATTATAAGTTTTCATTTTACAAGAAGCAGCACCAAACAGGCCCTAAAACAAAAGCCTAACAGGAAAATACAGTCGAGAAATTAGGGGATTGAATTGACCTTGAAGGCATCACTGTGAAGGCATAAATAATAGCAAAAATAAACCCACAATACAAAATTTTATTGTCAAATTTTGATGAAGATATGGGATCGTTGCATCAAGTCGATGCTTCCCTTTTTTGTTTCCAAAAAATACAAGCATCTGTATCCTCAGCAATTCAATCGGGCATCTTACCTGAATGGTCGATGTTTAGCTACAGTAAGCTCTGCAAATCTTCCTCTTGATAAGATCTCTTTATTGAAGCCAATCTTTTCATATAGTTTTCCTAAATTAAACTTCCCTATACAAGCACAAATATCAAAACATCAATAGCTACAATCTAGATCACCTAAATAGGCTTCCTTCATCGAAAGAAAAATTAGCCCACACAATGTCTCTCACAACTTAAGCACACTAGTAACTACTGCTACATATAAAATTGTGAAGATCTCTTTTCTGATTATTTTGTGAAGATATGGGAAGAATGATGGCCATGTGATGATGCATTAAATAGAACATAACTAGATCTGCAGCATTGACTGTATTCATAACTATAATCAAAGGCCTCCAAACAGTTATTATAAATTTATCTGCCATGTTGACTAGGCATAAAATTTGGAGGCAAGTCTCTCGGTCAGCTGCTCATTCTGTCATCAATAAACAAGGGCAATTAAAGAACAAGACAAGGTTTGATCAAGTATCAGTTTGTTGGAAACATTTTATGTTCTCTGAACAGATGTCAACAAAAAAATATCACCCTTTTAGGAATGGCTGAATATCAACTAAAGGCATCCATCCTATTAATTGTTATTGATTAACGATTGACTTCTGGTTCTAATGTTAAAACCTTTTGGAATAAATGTTTTTCCTTGAGATATCATCCATTTTGATTAGGTGAATTCTAAAATTAAGAGAAATGAAAAGAAAAATTGTAAATAGTGGCATGCTAAAGTGTCTTAACAATATCAAAGAAACCATAAGAATGTGAATTGCTAGGTTCACCTGTCACAACACCAATTGATCCTGTTAATGTAAGATCCTCTGCAACTATAACCCCTGCAGCCATTGCCATATAGTATCCTCCACTAGCCGCCACATCAGCCATCGATGCAATGACAGGCTTTGACGCAGCAAGGAGTCTAATTTCCCTCCACATTCTGTATATGATAAGAATCAAGGAAAATCAGTCAATTTCTTTTTCTTTCCTTTCTATTTTACCTCTCTGCTATATGAGGAACAGAATATTAATCCAGGAATGGAGATATAAACATACATTAATTATACTAGACATAAGAAAGAACTACGTCTGAAATTCCAATTAGCTGAGTAAACTTCACCTTCTTGTGAAACCAAATATCTTTTATTAAAAAATCTTTTTTTCACAGATCTTATTGTTTTGATTTTTCTTTCGGCATGTTGTATCTTTCACTTTTAATGTCAATATTGTGTATGCAAGATCTTTGCAAAATATTATTAAAAAATGCATAACCGAATAATCATTTCTTTCACATTCTTCAGCACAAGAATGTGGTATCTAAGGCACTAAGAGATACTAAGAATAACATTATTAAGTTTGTGAACGTCATTTCAAACAATCAGAGCACATTAGGCTCTGCCTCTCTCAAAAGCAGCATGAATGTGAACCTCCTCCTAATGGGTAACCTACCTTATCTATTCCTTTTTCGAAAAATCTACTTCAACTGAAGAGATAAATGGAAACTGACTCTGAAAGTTGACTGCAAAAGGAATATGGCACTAGGCCACTAGCAAGTTCATTTGAGCCAAGTGTTTATTCAAACACAGTCTGCAATTTATTTAAGGCCTGTAAAAAAGATAACCTTTTAAATATTGGGTGGAACATGTTGAGTTGATTACATTATTTACTAGCATGTATAACTGGATTTACTTTCAAGTTTCAACTTTTCAACTTTGGTTTGGATTTCAAGCACCCAAGAAGTGAAATTTGTCCATGGAAGTTCACACAGATGATGAAAGGCACTGCAACTGTTAACTGACAGTCCGACACCATTAGTTGGCCGGTTATTTCAACCAAAGATCATATTGAAGTGTATGCAACCCCATCAATAGAATGCTCAATTGAGTCTTTAACTTCAGTGGCTTAGGGAAAAATATTGATTACATATGCACTTAATTTCACCAGTTCACCTTTGATTTTGATTTCAGGCTCTCAAGAAGTGAAATTAGTAGAAGTTTACACCAAAATAATCATTCCACAGTTACTAAAATAGGTCTAGAACTAATATTTCAGCAAAAGGAACAACAATGGAAGTTCAGCCTTTAGTGAGCTATCAATGGCGGATACAGGGAGGGGTTCTTCACACAAGATGAAGAAGATGATGACACACCACTCTGTTTTTCATGAGCACACCAATCATGTTGAGATTTAGGGTTCGTTTGGAATTGACTTTTTTAGTGATTTTTGACTTTTTATGAAAAGACATGCAAAAAAATTAGAGAGAATGGGTTGATTTTTTGCATTTACTTTTTGGTTTTTTGCTAAAAACTCATGTTCCCAAACATAGCCTTATTGCCACCATTACGTGTGTCAATCATCTTCAACTTTGGACTTTGTCTTGCCTCTTGTCTACTCCACTATGCAGTTGACTGATTTTTTCACAAAATCCCACACTGTTCTGTGTCTTTGTTTTATCCTTGACAAATTCTTGATGCTTCCTCAAGTCACGTCATGACTTTGAGGGGGGTGTTACGATTGTCTTTTATTTATTTAGCTTGAAGGTAGTTTAGTCTTTGGGGTGTTATCAAGGTTTTATTTATCTATCAATCTCCTTGTAATATTTGATTATTATGGAATAATACAATGTTTAGTTTTCTCTCCAAAAATTTGGTCATCGCTTAGCCCTACCCCTCCACAAATTGTGAGCCTTTTCCTTCATCTCCAAGCAAGCAAGCCTCCTTCTAGCTTGTGGGTTATGGTTCACCATCTCAAGATTTCTATTACTACCACTCTCACTCTCCCCTCCTCCTAAGGCCACTTCAGCTCTCACCCAGCTTTCTTTGGTGGTCAGCACCCACCAACCCAAAGTCTACCATACTTCTCAGAAAACAACCAGCCTACTCAACTCCAGCCATCCACACTGAATTTCTTGTAATTTTTTATTATTATTTTTTTTTTAATCAACAAAGCTGGTTATTTTCTTATTTGTGTATCCTAGATGTAGTCAACAATATTAAAACATGCTTGATATAGGTCTAATGATGGGATTCATAACCATGGATATTTCCAAGCCAATGCACTGAAATGCCCTAAATCATTACACCAAAGTAATAAGCATTCTCATAGATGGATTAATTTACAAACCCTCTGTTTGGAACAAGCATCATATGGTATATTCACAATTTAAACTTACTATGAAGAAATAACACTTCAGCACTTACAAATCAGACGCAAAAGTATCACCTCCAGGACTATCAATTCGAATGACAACAGCCTTGAATCTTTTTGACTCTGGAATAAGAAGAAGAAGAAGAAGAAGAAGAAGAAAAGGCTCAGCATTGACCAGAGAAGGAAGATATATTAATGATGAGTTAACAAAAAAAAAAACTGCAAGGGAGAGAAACAAAAGATGAAAAAGAAAACTATGCATAAAGCCAGAAACTAAAATAAAAAATGAAGAATGGAATACAAGATTTCAATTATATTGCAATTCCTCATTAATCAACACAAGCATATGCCATGTAAGCTTTGTGTTCCTACATAGGGCACACATATAAGCCTCATAGAGCATCTTCAAATTTTATTTATTTATTAATTATTATTATTATTATTAGTTTGCATATCTACATATTAATATATATCGGGTATTTCAAATTAGGGGATTTGGTGTCTAATTTGTCCTTCAAAAGAACAAGAATTATATAGATCCTTTCAAAAACCCCTTAATATTTTAAAATAGGTTTATTTTACTATACTACCCTCATATATATATATACATATATCAGCTCTCCTGTAAAGCCATCCTCACAATGTATTTCAGAGTAAAATTTATTATGATTCAAAATAAAATTTTATATCGTTAAGTAAATCAGCATATTTTTAACCGAAGTAAAATTTTAGTATTACAAAAAATAAAATGCATATTAAATGAACGAACTAGAATCAAATTTATCTTTTAGATCTATGAACAAATAAACAAAAAAGCCAATTGATATGCATTTTTGTTCACTCTCTATAGGCTCCAACCCCAATCACAATAATGTTCTCCAGCTCAAACAGATTAGAGCTCGCACAGCTCGTACAATCATTCATCATCATCTTGAAAATCTCTTAATTGATATGCATTTTTGTTCTTCATCGTTGTAGTCTCGGAGATTTTTCGAAGAACAGGTGTCGGTGTAAGACTCGGATTATCTCCGTAGATGCATTTGTGTCCGCAGGGGTGAGAATCTTCATCGACGATGACTGTAACAAGGCAGAATCTCACAGACCTCTTCGATTTGGCTCTCGAAGAAGGAGGTTTGCTCAAGCAAGATGATCTCGAAAACGAAGAAGACAACGAACACGTCGTCGTATCCTTCACCGACCTGGATCTCCGTACCAAACTCGAATCCTTCATCATCATTGTTGCTTCATGCTTCGCAACATTCTTCACATTCCTAGAAATGAAGATCGGGTTGAGGGTATAATAGTCAGATAAAATATTCAAATAATAAATCTTGTCCTTTATACAATACTTTATAATTATGAGGGAGTCTTGAAAGTATAAATATTTTTTTGGTCCTTTTAACAAGAAAAGGAAGGGAAGAAGGGCTTATGGTCAAATTACCCTTTCAAATTATGTACGTTAATTCAGCTGATTATTCTCTAACTTTTGCTTTCCTTTTTTCTCAGCTAGCAATAAAACATATAGACAAAGCCACAAGAGTTCTTCAAATTACAAATCCGCTTCATTTAAATGTACTCAGTTAAAAGAGGGTTATTTATCTTCCCACAATTCCCTTGGGGCAATGGATAATAAGAGTATCGTTCTTTGAGATCTAACAGAACTAGGAACCAGAATCAGAGCAGCCATTTTTGTAACTACAATTTGTCTTTTAAATTCAAGTTTATTCATGTTTAGGATTTCAAACAGCTCACTTTGTATTTCTTTCTCCTTATTCGTCAGAGCAAACCAACCCCCTATCCCATTTAGTATGTCTCAAGGTCTTCAAAACAGTTTACTGCATTTGAAGCGCCAATGACATGATGGCCTATCCTTTCATTCACTGTATACTTGCTCTGCAAAACTCCATGCTACCGTACATTTTTTCACACCTTCCTTACTCCACCATGTCTTCCTCATTACCAACACTAATTTGTCATTACATTTTATTGTTGTGGTTCCTGAAGCATTACTAAATCATCCATCAATAAATTGAAAAATATTTTCGATTTGACGAGAATTTTGACTTTTAAAACTCATCTAAAACAGAGAGAAAGAATATAACCTTCCATGTAAAGAAAATTTTGAAATTATCAAAATACTCTTAACCTATCATACATGATAAATCATATCGAAAGCTAACCATATCCATACTAACTTAAAAATAAGCATAAACAGTGACAACCAATACCAAAATCTGATTAAGAAAAATTCCTAGTGGGTCCATCTTGAAACCAACCAATTTCCAAACATTCTCCCCCCTTTAATTTTACTAGTTATAGATGATCTTACAGTTTGCATCATGTTGTAAGCTTTACAATTTGTAAAGGAAAGTAAAAGCAAAAAAAAAAAAAAAAGGGGAAATAGAAGGGTCAACATGAACTATTAACTATGCCATCAATTTTACATGCTTTTTTTTATTTTTTTGTTTCTGAAGGATGTCTTTTTAAAAGATTAAAATAGCAAGAAATGAGATTTCCTTCAGACACCTCCCCCCCCCCCAAAAAAAAAGGGAAACAGAAGGGTCAACATGAACTAAAGTTATTAACTATGCCATCAATTTTACATGCTTTTTTTTATTTTTTTGTTTCTGAAGGATGTCTTTTTAAAAGATTAAAATAGCAAGAAACGAGATTTCCTTCAGACAGATTAATCAAAAAAATGCAGATCCAATAGCTACATCATACCTCTTACCCTACGAATCTTCTCAATGAATTGCTCGCCAACAATACCCGAACTAGGAACATTGAGACCCCGTGCACGACTAATTCTTCCAGAGGCTCTGATTATGGCTATTTGGTCCTTACCACCTGATAAACCAACAGTCCATTTCCTAACCATAGAGTATTTCCTGTAATCAAAATGATAGGATTTCCCATAAAGTAAAGATCAGCCTACCTTGCATTATGCAGACAAGTTACATCAGTTTAATAACAGGAAAAGAGAGGAACTTGACTGAAGCTTTAATATTCAGTTAAGCACATTACAATCAGTTTTAACATCAGAACTTCAAAAGATGAGTCAAGGACGGTTACTAACTTACTACTATACAAAGGGGAGAGAGAGAGAGAGAGAGAGAGAGAGAGCAGAGCAGAGCACTTACATACAGGGAGAAGCACAAGCCAAATAAATATTCATTCATTGAGTTATAGAAACAAAACCTAAGCAATTATATAGCTGTAAGTAGACTTTTTAGCAAAAATGAATGATGGAAATGGAAAACTAGAAAAAATTTATGCTCTTGGAATTTTATTTTATTTTATTTTATTTTTTTTTTTATGCTGTTGGACTTAAAATTGTAGTTATCCTCCAAACTTCAAACTACAAATGTATTTGACGTGAAGAGTATGTTTTAGAAATGCTTTAAAAATCATGGGGATGTGAGAATATTATGTAATTATGGAAATATATCAATTAGGTTGATTGTGATTACTTATGAAAATGTATCAATTAGGTTGATTGTGAATATTCAATTCATTGTATATGGTTATTTCCTATTATAGATTAGGTTTAGGATTGCTATAAATATTGGTTGTAATCTTTGTATTACGTACAAGTTGAATATACAGAAATATTCAGAAACTCACATGGTATCCGAGCTAGGGTTCCATTCGAACTCGTTGGTCGAAGCCCTCCCTGTGTCGCGAAGGACTTCTCTATGGTTCTTCAAAGTCGCGACATACTTCTGAACAACTGGTCTGAAGGCGCAACATCTCTAGTCAGGTTGCGATCCTCTGTTTTCTGCCTTGCGCAAGCCTATTCTCTCTCTGGTTCGCACCTGGTTCGCGATCTCCCTCTCTTGTCTCGGATTCACGATCTCCCTCTTTCGTCTCAGCTTCATCTGGTCTCTCGGCTTCCTGTTTGGCCCATCTGACCCAGGTTCTTGCTCTCTCTCTCTCTCTCTGTTGTGTTTGTGACTTTGACTATCTGTACTGCTATTTGGTTAAAAACCCTTATTTCCTGTTATGCCCATTTGTTAGTTATTATTATATTTCGACCTGTTTATCTTTGGTTTATTACAATGATGGACACCAAAATTCAAGCCAACAGATGTAAACTCACTGATGCCAATTATGCTTATTGGGTTAGTGTTACGAAGAATTTCCTTCTTGGTCAAAAAAAATGAGGCTATGTTTTTGGTTCTGTTCCTCATCCATTGGACTTGAAACAAGAAGGATATCTAACTTCCTGTGACACTTGGGATTGTGATAATGCCCAAGTTCTAACCTAGTTTCATAACTCTATGGATGACCGTATTGGAATGATATTTTCCAAATATAGTACTGCTAAGGAGGTGTGGGACTATTTATTAGGTGTGTATCAGCAGTCTAATTTTGCCAAACAGTATGAATTGGAAGCAGCTATTCAGAGTGCTCGTCAGCGGAATCAATCTATTCGGGATTTCTACATTGAGATGACAGGTCTCTGGGATCAGTTGGCTCTCATGGAACCATCTAGCCTTAAGGCACTAGACGCTTATGTTGAGTTTCGGGAGCAAGGTCATTTAGTGCAGTTCTTAACAACTCTCTCCCTTTAGTATGAGGCTATCCTTGGTGGCATCCTTCATCGGTCTCCTCTCCCCTCTGTGGATGCTATTGTTCATGAGCTCTTCTCCGAGGAAACCCGTCTTAAGACGGCCATTCAGACTCTATTTCCATCTATCTTCTTGGCTCCCACTCAGCCTCCTCTGTTGTTGGCCTCACCATCTCATTAGCTTCAGGGCCATGCGAAGCCCAAGAAGGGGCCACTAGTCTCTGATGAGTGTGCTTTTTGTCATCAGAAGGGCCATTGGAAGTACAACTGTCCCAAGAAGGGATGTCAGTCTGCTCAGTCTTCTCAGCAGCCTCAGACACAGTTTCGACCTTCTGCTGCTTATACTGCATCTGCTCCGATTTCTGATCCTGACTTGGTTTCCTTGCATACCCAGATAGCTTAGCTTCAGCATCTCCTGTCCACCTCACAGCCATCCTCATCTGCCTCTGCACTCACCTCTCTTCATTCAGGTTTGTTTGGGTCCTCTTCAGGTATCTCTTTTTCTGTCTGGCCTTTTGACACTCTGGTGCCTCTTATCATATGACTCCTCACCTTTCCTTACTTCAAAACTGTATCCCCCACACCTCTCCTATTATTGTTAATACTGTCAATGGGTCTAGTATGCCTGTTCTATCTGTTGGGTCTGTCTTACTCTCTGTCATGTTTGTTGTTACTATTCCCTTTATTCTTTATGTTCCTCAGCTATCTGTCAGTTTATTATTTATCAGTCAACTTGATACTTCTGGTTTTCATGTTATCTTTTCCTCTTCTATCTGTTGTATGTAGGATCGGGTGTCCAAGAAGTAGATTGGGATCGGCCGTAGAGTTGAAGATCTCTATGTGGTAGAAAGCTTGCATCCCCCTATATCCATCTCTCCAGTTGCTTTTTCCTCATTTTAGTTAGATTCTCAGTCGAGTCAGTTTTACTTATGACATTCTAGCCTAGGTCATTTGTCTGTTGACCGCTTATGGTCTTTAGCTCAGTCAAGATTATTGGGTAAAATTTCTCCTAGTCAAATTGATGAATGTCGATGGTGTAAACTTGCCAAAATGTCAGCTTTACCTTTTAATATAAGTACTTCAGTTTCTGTTTCTTCATTTTCTCTTATGCATATTGATGTCTGGGAACCCTCTCCTGTTCTCACTAAAGGGGGTTCTGCATACTATGTGCCTTTTGTTGATGATTGCACCCGTTATACTTGGGTCTATCTTATGACTTATAAATCTGACTTCTACCAAATATATTGTACATTTCAGTCTATGATCACTACGCAGTTTGAGGCTACCATTAAATTGTTACGGTCTGACTTAGGTGGGGAATATTTTAAAACTGAGTTCTATGAGTATTTGGCTAATTTGGGTACCATTCACTAAACTTCTTGTATTGATACACCTGTCCAAAATGGTTGAGCCGAGCATAAATACCGTTATCTCCTTGAGACAGCCAGGTCTCTTCTTCTCTCTGCCTTGTTTCCACCTTCCTTTTGGGGCAAGGCAGTTCTTACTGCTATTTTTCTTCTTAACCGCATGCCTACTCCCTTTCTTTCTAGTCGGTCTCCTTATGAGGCTCTGTTCTCTCAACTTCCCAATTACTCCCTCCATCGTGTGTTTGAGTCTGCTTGTTTTGTCTTTCTTCCCCGTAAAGATCGGACCAAACTTAGTGTCCGGTTTGTCTTACATGTCTTTTTGGGTTACTCAGAAAGGCTATCAGTGTTACGACCCTATTTCCCGTCATCTTTACGTGTCCCATCATGTTTCTTTTCTCGAACTGCTTTACTTTGTGCTTCCTCCTATCCCTACTCCAGTTTCCAAAGAGGATTTGGTTCACATTAATCCATTTCCTTCTAAGGTCCCTCATGATGAGTACATATCTACTAGTCTCTATAACCTTACTCCCTTTTCTCCTTTTTCTCCCCAGCCTGCTCCTCCTCATCTGTTGTTAGTTTATTCTTGTCGCCAGGCTCTCCCTCCACCAATTGTCTCTGCTTCTACTGCTGATCCTCCTATTTCTGACGACTCTGATCCTGCTGCACACTGATATCCTACTCGAGCGCGTTATCCTCCAAACAGGTTGGGTTGGTCTAATACATGTTTTTCTGCTTCTTATCGTACTTTTTTGTCTGCTATTCATTCTTTTTCGGAACCTCACTCTTACAAGGAGGCCTGTCAGGATCCCTATTGAATTCAAGCTATGAAGGATGAGTTGCCTACTTAACAGAAAACTAGTACTTGGGAGTTGGTTCCTTTGCCTACTGGTAAGAATCTAGTTGGTTGCAAATGGGTCTACAAAGTCAAGACTCATTCTGATGGTTCTCTTAAGCGCTACAAAGCTCGTCTGGTTGCCAAAGGTTTCTTACAAGAATACGGTATTGATTATGAGGAGACCTTTGCTCCTGTTGCCAAGATGACTATTGTCCGTACTTTGATCTCTGTCGCTGCTATTCGTTCTTGGCCTCTCTTTATCAGATGGATGTTAAGAATGTTTTTCTTAATGGCCATCTCACCGAGGAGGTTTACATGCGCCCTCCCCCTGGCCTTCACCATTCCTCTGGATAGGTTTGTCGCCTTTGGCGTGCTCTGTATGGTCTGAAGCAGTCTCCTCGTGCTTGATATGATCGCTTTCAGACTGTTGTTACTGCACTTGGGTTTCATCCTTGTGCTCAGGACTCTACTTTATTTCTTCTCCACATCTCTGCTGGATTTGTTGGCTTATTACTGTGTGTGGATGATATGATCATCACTGGCTCTGACTCTTCTGTTATCTCTGAGGTCAAGCAACATCTTTTCCATACTTTTGCGGTATTTTCTTGGTATTGAGGTAGCTTCTTCTCCTAAAGGGCTACTTTCTCTCTCAGGCCAAGTATGCCAATGAGATTATTTATCATGTCGGTCTTACTGACACTAAGATTTCTGATATTCCCATTGAGCTTAATGTGCAGCTCACCCCTACTAATGGTGTTCTTCTAGATGATCCTACTTTATATTGAGAGCTCATAGGTCGCTTAGTCTGATAGTTACTTGTCCTGATCTTGCCTATGCTGTTCATGTGGTTAGTCAGTTCGTTTCTGCTCCTCATTCTACACATTGGGCTGCTTTGGTTCGGATTCTTTGCTATCTCCGGGCTACTATATTTCAGGGTTTACTGTTGTCTTCTACTTCCTCTTTAGACTTGGTAGCTTATGCTGATTCTGATTGGGCTAGCGATGTCACTAATCGCAAGTCCACTTCTGGCTTCTGCATGTTTCTTGGTGATTCCTTGATTTCTTGGAAGAGCAAAAAACAAATTGTTGTTGCGCGTTCTACTGCCGAGGCTGAATACCGTGCTATGGCTCATGCCACTGCTGAGATTGTTTGGCTTCGTTGTCTCTTGACTGATTTAGGTGTCCCTCAGTCTTCTCCTACCTCCCTTTACTGTGACAATAGTAGTGCTATTCAGATTGCATATAACACTGTTTTTCATGAGCGGACGAAGCACATTGAGATTGATTGTCATTTTGTACGTCAGCATCTGCAGTCTGGCTCCATTTCGCTTCCTTTTGTCTCTTCAGCATTGCAACTTGATGATTTCTTTCTAAAGGCTCATACCACTGCTCGATTTCAGTTTCTTCTTGGCAAACTCTAAGTATTTTTTGCTAAAATACCTTAAGTTTGAGCGAGGGTGTAAGAATATTATGTAATTATGTAAATATATCAATTAGGTTGATTGTGAATATTCAATTGATTGTATAGGGTTATTTCCTGTTATAGATTAGGTTTAGGATTGCTATAAATATTGGTTGTAATCTTTGTATTACGTACAAATTGAATATACAGAAATATTCAAAAACTCACAGTGGACTAATAGATTTCTAGAATATTTAAAATCGTATAGTTTCCAGAATTCCAATTGAACACCAAGAATTGCATATTCTGAAAAGACATCTGAACTTTGCAAGTTAAAGTGCATTTGATGCAGGATCATTGCATTGAGAAACCTTAAAAATCATAGGAAGGTAGATTTCTTGAATGTTGGCAATGAAGACTACAAATGAAACATCCATCTAAATTAACTACATCATCAGATGGAAACGAGATGAACTGGAATAATATGTCTAAACAGAGGATAATAAGTAGACAGTTAAAGAAA
The DNA here is from genome assembly GCF_004153795.1 of Camellia sinensis. Lineage (NCBI taxonomy): Eukaryota > Viridiplantae > Streptophyta > Magnoliopsida > Ericales > Theaceae > Camellia > Camellia sinensis. The sequence continues at coordinate 2,493,778 of NW_021025826.1, read as the reverse complement.
ACAGTCATCTCAAGCAGATAAATGACCTGCATGCTGGATAACCTAAGTAGGGTATTATGAGAGAAAGAGAGGTGGTAGTGGGGGCAGTGGTAGAGAATAAAGTAATTAATAATTACCTGTAATCAACCGTTGGAAGATTCTTATCATTCTGAACTCCTAGTCTCCCTTTCAGTTTCGACATAATCTGTACAGACCACATATTACTCTAAAGTTATCTAGAATTGACTAGGTCAATCAAGAAGTTACATTTTGTAGTGGATATACATTCTTCCCTTCATTGATGGTCACAATTACATTCATAACTATAATTGTAACTTCTTGACACGTATAAATCCACTCTGGTCAAATAAATGCTTGAGGCTGAAAGGTATTTTAAATCGAAAATTCATGCCAAACAGTACATAAAGTAAAAGGGATTGCAATTGATACTGAGTCAAGATCTAAGTAGCAAACATGTGACATGACGCTAACCCATCAATTTTCAAAAAATACAGAACATGACACTCTTGGAACAAATTAAAGTTTTATATTTTTATAAATTTATTATATGTCATATATATGAATAATTTATTCAAAGATAATAAAAAAATATAACACAACACATTTTTTAAATTAAAAAGCTATATATTTCATAAATTAAATATCAAGATATCATTTACATAGCAATTATATTCTAAACAATGCAAAACAATTATATAAAATTGTATAACACATAATGTATTCATCTTATAAATGTTTCAAAACAAAATTTAGGATGCATAAGTTATTTTATGAAATATGGAGAACATTGGTATAATGAAGGGATTCATCATATAAGACGTATTTGAAGGGTTCAAGAAGTGTTGCCGAAGTGTCCACGAAGTGTCCGATGTTATAAATTTGATTTTTCAATTAAGACACGTTGAACAAGTGTCAAACACACTTTTAATAGGGTCCAAAGAGTGTAATGTCGGACACGATACGCTTCCTCTATATAAGTGTCCATACTTCTTAGGTCAAGATCATATTCTTTCTTTTATACTCTTTTATACTCAATGACTTGTGTAGAACCCAGCTTTTCTCAAGCCTAAAACTGATTAGACACCCTTCCCATCCATGCCGAAATCAAAATCAATTTCAGCCTTCATAGTGGATGCCAATAGCCATATGATCTAAAGGCCCTAATACCTTTATTACAGAAACAACCCATAAAAAATAAAAATTAAAAAAAAGAGCAGCAGGAACCAAACCAAAAAGAAAAAAATGACGGACAATTCTTGATCTCTTATCAACTCCATATTTGGCCAGAATAACCACCAAGGCAACATGTTGTTCAACAGTGGGGATCAGAAGATGAATCCATTACACCAGCAGTAAACTCATCTAGACCAATCAATATTTTAATCCCATATATAATTCTGAACGAGAAATATATTAACAATTACAGGACCCACCACTGGTAGAAGTGTTGTCTCACTCCATAAATGTCCAAATTTAACAAACAGTGACAGTGTGTAAGCCTTTTGTCTGACTATATTACATCAATATTTAGTAAAAACTTTGAAACAGATTTTCGTACCTCATCATCATACTTTATATTTGTAATCCAACCATCTTCTTTCAGCCTTTCTACTTGGTAAACTCCTTCATATTGATGAAGTTTCAAGGGACAAGTTTTCATTCTGTTTCCATTGAAGACACATAGCAAAGCATTACTGGGAAACTAGAATTATAATAATTTGACCAAAACAGCGCTATAAAAAATTCCAAATCAATTGAGTTGTTTCAACACTAACTAGGAAATCTAACAAGATCTATTTCTATTTGCCTCTTTTTGTTAAAAGAAAATATTTAATAACAAAGAAAAAAATCTTAAATTTATTAGAAAATCTAAGAAAGTAGAAAGGAGAAGATGAAAAAGAGATGAATAGGAAACAAACATGATTAAGTCACTTGTAGATGCCTTTTTCCTAAACATTATAGTTGTTCCTTTTCTTCCATCCCTACTATTACTAGAATCTTACATTTCTTATATTTCCTCATACGATCTCCCTTCCCAATTAACCCATTAAGCCTTTTGTTTATGAGCTTCTAATATTAATTGATCTTTATTGAAACTCATTCTTAATCTAGTTAAAAGATTTAAAAATTAACCTTGTCTGCCCAAGGAATTTCCCACACAATTATACCCTTTGACCTATTTTTATTATATTTACTATTAATATTGTTATTTGGTTATTTTTAATGGTTTTGTAAACTTTATACAAGCTCAATAATAAAATAATTCGATATGTTTGCAGTCCAAACATCACACTACATAAAGTGTACAAGTGCATAACTTGGAAGTAAATTTAATGCAAAAGTTTTGAGTTACGTTTCCAAACATTTCCCTATATTGTCAAACAAATTTATCATTTTCCTTATGTTTCTTAAATGTTTCCATTTCCAAGCTAACCGTAACAACACAACGAAACGAAATTCGATCATTTGACACTTGAGGATCATGTCAAACCACAAACTACCGAGTACCTTTGGTAAGAGAAATATTATCCAACCAATTCCCATAGATGTTATCAAGCGACGAAGTCAGCATCTCACAAGTTTCTTCAGACATATTTTTGCGCGTTAGTTGATCTCCAACACTTTTATATTTTCCAACCTTTTGCGCTTGCGGATCAATGCCTACTTTCTCAAGAACACCTGCAAAACAATTTTTGATGCCAATCCGCTGCAGTTAAAAAGGAACCATGAGCCGCAAGTAAATCAAAGTACAGAGAGCCTCTACACAAAGGGGAGAGAGAATTTTAGAAAGACATCATTACACATAAATTATGGTCACTAAAGGAGACGAATAGATAGAAGTAGAGCTAAGTTATTTCATTTCCTATTTACCATCAAATTAACCATGATAAGTCCACTCCCCACCTATTTTAAACAACAAAACAATTTAAATAGACCCAAAGCCGTTAATTTTCTTATGGTTTAAACTATGAGTCGAAAAAAAAATTATATCCTACTCCCACTACAGTTATATTACACATTCTTGCAGAAATCACCACCCCTATAATTAAAAATGTGCTTTGTGCTTCCAACCAACTTTAAGTGGCACAATAGTTTGAATAGACCCAAAATCTTTTATTATCCTCTTGCTCAAGTTTCTAACCAACTTAAGTTCCTCAAGATAATAGCAAGAGCCAATCATTTCTAAGCTGTCATTCTCTTTTGTGATGACAGAAAGGCTTTCCAGACTTTCCCATGGTATCTAAGGCCTCAATGAAAAGGATTTTCTTTTGAACATCTGATTCTTCTTTCAAAATGTTATCATGGAACATTCGTAATTGGCAAAATTTTCATTTTGATTTTCGTAAATATTCAGGTTACACTTGACTAAACTGCTTCTTTATTTCACCATTATACAACGCTTGTTACCGTCTTAATAATAATAAATAAAATAAAATAAACAACTCTGAAAGGCTAAACAATTGAGAAAACTAGCCGCGCATAACACAAAAAGGAATTCCAGACAAAAAAAATTGCAGGAATAAAAAACTTTAAGGATTGACAATATCAAGAACTTGAAAAGTGCTGCCACAATAGAATTTGAGATTATCAGACAATAATTATAGCAGCAGCCAGTTAACTGTGTAAAACTTGGTGTACTGTAGACATCAGTGTGACGTGAGGGATTGAAGAAGGAGAAGCAATAATTTTGCTAAAATCACTTGAACATATAGCAGAAATTAGTGTGGATGGCCAACTGGTACCTGGTAACAAATTTTAAAAGCTGCAGTACAACTCAAATACGAAATTCCCATACTGTAATAGGAAAGAGAGAAGAAGAAAAAAAGAAAAGAAATTACTCCAATTTGGTTGCACTAGTAACATTAAAGCTTTCTGATGAATAGTCACACTGGATGCACTTTATCTTTATGCACCTCAGATGGACCACATGATCTGTCCCGTGTTTCAGTAATATGCATTTATTGGTAATGAAAATGGTCAAAAGCAACCATGTTGTGAAACATAGTAGTAGCATAAACGAAGTCCGTATAAGTTATCACCATTCAGTATGAATTACTGATATGATTATCTTCATGACAGGAAGTAGCCACATCAACATGTGTTTGTATATACACTAAACAATATTGGATTTGGAACAAATTGTTGCTGGATCCCACACACACCATACAGACAGGAGGATGCTAGATTAAGTGGACATCTCATATTGTGCAATGTAATTTAAACTTGTGGCAGAACAAGGATAATCAATTTACCTCCAAGGAATGATGCTTGAACTGTCAAACCATACAAAGAAAATAAGCACTTGGAGGGCAATACAGCTCTTCACAAGCACAGGCAAGATAATACTCTCTCTCTACATGCAGGGGCATAACCCACAATGAATTTACCTGCAAAATATCAATAAATGATTAAGTCAAGGATCCAATAACAGAAATTGATTGTAGGAATTTTTCTTTCAGATCACGCTAGAAACCATAAAGTTCATAACTGAGCTATTTGTAAAACACCAAATAGCACTGAAAGACAATACTTGATGCAACGTTTTCTTTTTTGCCAATCAAATATATATATATGACAGAGCAAGCCCCAAAATATAGACACAGCATGGCAATATATGTTTAAAGGTCTACACTAATAATTGCACAATGTAGAAGAAGAGGCAGACTAACCTATTTAGAATATTCCATTGCATACACTACTAGTAGTAGTCTCATGCTATAGCATATTATGTATTGTCTTTGTAATTAAACTATAAAATAAAAATCCTAACTTACTTCTTGAAATCCAACATATGCCTCTGAAAATCTTGAACTTTACCCCACCCACAATTCAAGGGTTCAATGTGGAGATAGATACCAGAGATGCAAGGATCATATGCTGCTTTTGTGAAGTTTTCACAAATTTGAGGTAGGGATAGTCCAGCATTGACACGGCTCTCTAGCTGATCAGATATCTGAAAATTTAAAAAGAAATTTTCTACTCCACCACTAAATAAAGCATCAATCTGTAAAAAATGATATGCATAAGAAAAAAAATATTCCCTCAGTCCCATTTTGCATGGCATGGCACTGGTGCAACTTATTTGAGTTGCTCATAGTTTTTTTATTATAGGAGTTGACTAAGGAGTGCTTTTAGTTTTTGCTTTTATGCCCCGCTTGTTTGGGCAGAAAACATTTTTAAATGGAAACATTTTTTACGGAAAACTTTTTTCAAACAATATTTTCTGAAGAAAACAATTTTCTATGTTTGGCGGTGGCGGCGGTGGTGGTGAAACAAAGGTGGAGGTGGTGGAATGGTGGTGGGGCAGCGGTGATGGTGGTGGCAGTGTCAGTGGCAGTGGTGAAAGTGGTGTGGTGGTTGAGGTAAGAGTGGTAGTGATAGTGTGGTGACATTAGTAAGAATTTAGTTCAGAAAATATTTTATATCATATAGGCTTGTTTTTAGTTGATTATGAAAAATATTTTTCGTTGACTTTCATTTTTCATTGTATAAAACACCAAAAAATATAAAAATATATTTTCATAAAATGTTTTTTGTCCAAACAAACGGAACGTTAGATTATCAACTTTTAATCTAAAATAAGTTGCACCAAACAGCACGATGGTTACATTAATTTTTTGAAGACATCCAACCCCAAACCCATTAGGAATGGATGGAAGAGCCTCTCTACCATATTAACAACCTTGGGCGGCCTCTACTTTCAATCTAGGACAAGCTCTCTTCACACACCGCTCACGTGTGACCCATACTTGCACTTGTGACCCTTTACTTTCAAGAATTTTTTAATTTTAGCTGAGTGTTTAGTTAGATTCCATTTTCAGATTTTAGTACATATATGCCAAATCCTACACGTAAATATGGCAATTTGAACCCGACCCGACGGGGACCCGACCTCCCGACCTCGATTAGAACGGGTTTTCTCCGAAAATTATCTCCCATAAGACCGGGAATGATATTAAAAATTGAATCCCCGATGATTTTCGAGCTGAGGACGGGGATACGTTCCCCCGGCCCAAGCATAGCCCCGCCCCGAATAATCCCGCATATTCTCCATATATATATATATATATGTTTAGGGTTATTCTGTGTCTCATTTTCAGCCTCTCTCCCATTCACACTCACTTCTCTTCTCTCAGCCTCTCTTCCTCTCTCTCTTTGCCGCAGGTGCTCACAGCGTCGACGGTGGCTCCTTCTCTCTCTCTCTCTCTCTCTCTCTCTCTCTCTCTCTTCATCTCATGGTTTCCTCTGCTGCCACACTTGTGCTCCGTTGGCAACGAATCTGCCGCCATTATCACCAGATCTAGAGTCCTTCCTTCTCCACCCTGAGAGCTCTTTCCCCAACACAGCGCCGTCGACGGTCCAAATGAACGGCTCAATCATGGTTTTGGTTGTAGTGGTCGACGGCTCAATCATGGTTTTGGTCGCGACGGTCGACGGTCCAAACAAACAAATCTCGAGTCACACCACCATTACTCTCTCTCTCTCTCTCTCTCACATAGATTTGGTCGCGGCGGTCAACGATGTAGATCTGTCATTGATGAAGATGAAGATGAACTCGGATCTGTTGTTGATGAAGATGAAGAAAACGATGATCTGTTGAAAGTGTTAGATTTTTTATTTTTTATATTTGAGCTCAAATCTGTTAGAACTGTTGAATATATATGTTAAATTTGGTGTATAGGTGTGTTGTTGTTGATGATGATGATGAACATATATGATTTGGTGATGATGTTATTGTTGTTGTTGTTGATGAATTTTTGTATTCTTGTAGAACTTTCTGATTATGTTGTTAGATTTGCAACTGAAAATCAAGAAACAGTCTGCTTGGGTATGATCAGATCTGGAGTTGACTTTTTTTTTTTTTTTGCCGGGGAATTTTTGGGGTCGGGTAAACCCGATCCCCGTTAGGGGTGGTAGTGGTGGGGGTAGTGATAGGTTTCCCGTCAAGGATCAAGGCTGGCGACGGGAGAATTTCTACTATTGGAGATCGGGGACGGGGAGTGTGATCCCCGGCCCCAACCGTTGCCATCCCTACCTATATGGCACATCAACAATCAAATTCGATCCCTAGTTTTTACTCCACCCCATATGTCAAACATGGCATAGATTTGGCAAATGTTGGTTTAGCTCATGCCAAAAATAATTATGACACTTTTTTTTAAATAAAATAATATTTTAATCTATCTTTCAACAATAAAATAATAAAATTTGGCAGATAGGTTGGAGAGTTTCTAGAGATGTCAAATTGCCACCCAAGCCATAAATTTAATTTGACATGGCAAAATTTGGAATATAGGTTAGAAGATACTCTTAGCCTTTTATTTTAGACAAATACCAACTCAAAACCAATGTGGATCATACTAGCACAACTCATATGCAACTCCAAACACAAGAATCAGTATCAAAGAAGTAAACAAATGAAAGAAAAAAAAATGCATCTGAATTAGCTTAACACAATACAACAATTGATTCAAACTATCTTCAATTCATCTCTCAAAATTTCAACAATCGAAAAAAAAAAAGAAAAAAAAAAGAAGGTAAGCAAACCTGGCCACGTAATTTCATGGTAAGAACAGTGCCATTGGGGATGCCCTCCCATGGTAATGCAACAAGCATCCGAAGCTTCACCGTAAACTTCTTCCACACACCGAACTCCTTGAATTCAAACTCACTGCTCAGATACTCTTCATCGGAACTCCTCGCGCTTCCGTTTTCACCCTTAGACTTGGCAAAGCCAGTAGAGGACTTGAATTCTTTCTCTTTTTCATCCTTCTTTGTCTCGGAAGATGAAACGAATGCTCGAATCGATAGGTTTCTATGGCGGTGTGGATTGGGAAGGTATTGGAGATGAGGTTGGGAATTTGAGAAACGACAAGGTTTGATCGGAGATGGAGATTTGGAAAAGCTTCGATGGAGGAGGGAGGTGAAGTGAGAAGCGCGTAGAAGCTTCGACATGGTTTCTCTGTGTGTGTGTGTGTCTCTATTCTTTGCTTTCCCTCACTCTCTCTCTAGAAGTGAAGAGTGAGATGTGATAACGAGTGAGGGAAGATGATGACGAGGCTAAATTTTAGGAGTCCGGATCCTCGACCGCCCATTCCTGCGGCGCGTCCTGCGGCACCCCCAAAACGACGTCGTTTTGGGAGAAATTTCATTCAAAAAACAAAAAGAAAAAAAAGAAAAGAAAGACAGAGCAGATGCAAACCAGATGTAGACGAAGGAAGGAAAGAACAGATCTGTGGCAAATCAGAGGCAAACAGATCTGTGGAGCAACGGAGGGAGAATCAAAACACAGACCATCTATATGGAAAGAACATCTAGAAAAAACATAGTGAGGATATATATATATAAATCAAAACACACAAATATACAAACAATTTTACCAAAAAAAAAAATATTGAAATCACATAAAATAGATCTATGGAGCAACGGAGGGAGAATCAAAACACATCTATATGGAACAGATCTTAGGGACCATCTATATGGAAAGAACATCTAGAAAAAACATAGAGAGGATATATATCTATATATTTATAAATCAAAACACACAAATGTAATCAAGAAGATGAGGCTCTTAGATTATTATCCAAATGTGCGAAGACCACCGCTCGATTTGGAGATCTCATCCAGGTGCGAAGACCACCGTTCGATTTGGCGACACGTTCTCTCTCTTTTCATTCGATCGGAACGATTTGTTTTTCACTCTCGACTTCGTTCGATCCATAGCAAGCAAACACAGATTCACAAACACAGATTCTTTTTCTCCTTCTAGTTTACATCTGCTCTGTGTTTTTTTTTTTTCTTTCTTTTTTGAATGAAATTTCCCCCAAAACGACGTCGTTTTGGGGGTGCCGCAGGACGCGCCGTAGGAATGGGCGGCCGAGGATCGAGACTCAAATTTTAGGGGCTTTTCCCAAATTAAACCAAATTAGTAACTTAATTCCCAAACTAGGCCTAGTTTGGATGGAATTCTCAAACTAGGCTAAAACGTGGTTGTGAACCACGCTTTCAACATTTTTGTGGCTATCGCGTGGAAATTTTTTGAAATCATAAAAGCGTGTTTCCAAACCACACTTTTAATTAAGAAAGCGCGGTTACACACCACGCTTTTAATTAAATTTTTTTTTTCTGAACGCGTGGTTGTAAACCACGCTTTTAACTGAATTTTTTTTTCTTCTGAAAACGTGGTTGTGAACCACGCTTTTAACTAAAAAAAAATTTCTTCTGAAAACGTGGTTGTGAACCATGCTTTTAACCAAAAAAAAATTTCTTCGTAAAGCGTGGTTGTGAACCACGCTTTTACTGTTCACCAAATAAGCGTGGATGATAACCACGCTTTTACTGTTCATGTATTTTTTTTTTCTGTTGTCTTTGTTTTGGTGATAATGTAATTCAGAAATTTTTTTTGGCTTTACTAAAGCCGTTCTCATGTTATTTTATTTTATTTTTTTTGTCTTTGTTTTGGGTTAGAATGTGTAATTCAGAAATTTTTTTTGGCTTTACTAAAACCGTTTTTATGTTTTTTTTTTTTTGTTTTTTCTTTTGTCTTTGTTTTGGGTTAGAAGGTGATAATGTAATTCAGAAATTTCTTTTGGCTTTATTAAAGCCGTTTTCATGTAAATTTTTTTTTTTTTGTCTTTGTTTTGGGTTAGAAAGTGTTATTCAGAAATTTGTTTTGGCTTTACTAAAGCTATTTTCATTTAAATATATATATATATATATTTTCTTTTGTCATTGTTTTGGGTTAGAAGGTGATAATGTAATTCAGAAAACCGATTTAGTAAAATGTTTTCTAGCCGTTTTCATTAATTTTTTTTTTCTTTCGTCTTTGTTTTGGGTTAGAAGGTGATATACATGCTCTACAGTCCGAAGCACACTCACACACTGTGCAATTCGACGAACAACGACGAAGAGTGAGACACGAAGAGCACCGTAGAGGAGGCCAAGAAGACGAAGGCCACCGCGAGAGCTGCAGCAAGAAGGAAGAAGAGAAAGACCTTAAATTTTGGTGATGTATTTTTTACATACGAATGGTACTTTTTTCGTTTTTTGCTATGTAATGTAACTTGTATGTAATTTGAATTCTAATTACGAATAGGAACTTATGTAATGCAAATATTGGGTTGGAGTTGATGTTATTGTGATTCAATTGGTTTCACTTATTTCATAAGACTGATGTTGTGCAATGAATGAATGAATGGAAAGGTTATTTGTTTTATTCAATTGGTAGTGTATTTTTTGTAACAATGAGAGCGTTATTTGTTATATTCAATGAATAATTGTTACATTTTTGGGTTGTCATGATTGAGAAGATGAACAAGAGAATGTGTATTTCCCCTAAAATAAATTTCGTCAACATTTTTGTAATAAAACTTAATACATAATATACGAAGTCACTAATTTACTAAATACTCATACAGGCATGAAAACAACATAACTGAAGTTACAACTGTAACAGTTTTCAGTTACATAGGTAGTACAGACATAAGTCTCCCATAAAAATACATTTTGGACACCATGAACTGAACACACAATACATAAACATAACAGTTAGATAGACAAATATTAGACAGACAATTTGACAAACTCATTACGGAAACACTTAGTCTAACACAGACATTACATATTAATGCATGACCTAATATTGCCGAAGTATAGACATACGCACCTAATTCGCGCTTAAATCGACAATCTCAGAGTCTAAATAATCCGAAAGCTTAGGGTCAGAGACAAGTTCAGGATCCTCCATGATACCCTTGATAGCCGCAACATTTGGTTCTGTTCTGTTCTTCTGGGCATCCTTCTTAACTATGTATAGTTGTTTGTGCCTTGCCTTATGGGCTTATGTTGGTGGTTAAATCTATTTAGTAAATTTTGGATATTAATCCATGTCAATCTATTGGGCCATCCGTAGCAATTATTTGGTACTATGAAGCACAGACTTAGCAATAAAAGTGTCATTTTTTTTTCTTTTCTTCTTACCAAGGAAATTTCTATAGACTATTAATTAGAATGTTTTAAGACTCTTTTGATGCATATATTATAATTTTAAATTTATTTGAGGTGTGTACAAATTGACTTACATACTCAGTTATAAAAGATAAAAATAAAAAATTTGAAAGTTAATAATTATGAGTTATCTATATAATAAGGGAGAAAGGTCTTTGAAAATATATAAAATGTATAAGAGATACAATTTGAATCAATGGCTTATATCAATCCTATATTTATATCAATGGTTCAGATCAATCCTTTCAAATGTACTAACCACTTGGTTCCCGCCCAAACTCTCCTCTCTCTCTCTCTCCTCACGTCTCCTAAAGGCTGCCCATCTATCCCACTCTCTCTCTCTCCCTCCTTTTGATTTTAAACTCTCTTCCTCGTACTATCACACAAACCTTCTCTGGAGAGTTCCGATTTCGACTCTCTGGTTTTGGTTTCAGTTCTTTAACTGTTGATATCCATCTTGAGTCGCAATGCGGACATCGAAGGTTTTGGTTCTCCAAGAGAAGGAAGTTGTGTTTCCTTAATTTTCTTGCGAAACTGGAGGAAAATAAGAGATGGGTTCTACTAATTGTTTTGTTTTACTGTTTTTTTTTTTTTTTAATGATGTTTTGATGTTAAGTACTATTTGGATGAGCAAGTAATTAAAGTGGGTCATGGGTAAATTGTATTTTTTTTTTGTGTGTGTGTGTGTAGAATGTTGATGTAGGAAGATGGGTTTTGCAAAGGAAGAATTGCAGATTGTTTGGAAGAAATTGAGGACTGCATTTTCATCTGTTCAATCATCTTTGGTCTCTCAGGAAGAAAGAGAGGGAGAAGGGGAGGAACCCAGTAATGGAGATTTTTCTCTTGAATATATATATATATATATATTTTTTTTGATCCTCAACAATCCAAAAACAAGAAAAGCAAAGAATCTGCAATCTTCTTTGGTAGTGGAAAAGCTATAAAGAAAGGATGTTTTGTTGCATATTACCGGGTCATGATCTGAGAGAGAGAGAGAGAGAGGTGGAAACATGATTTGCCTTTGTGAGATCTCTCAGCCTTCTCTTTTTTTTTTTTTTTTTTTTGAGATCTCTCGGCTGAATATGACTTTTCCTGGTCTGGTCTTTGTGGGTGTAAAAGAATAGAGGACTAGAGTGTAGTAGGCAAAGCTTTTTCTTATAATTGCAAAACAATTTCTATTTCACTATTTTATTGGTGAAATAAATTGAGGACTGTATTTTTTTATTAGTGAACATTATAAATTTTTTATGTTTATTTCTTAATTTACATTAAGCCCGGGTAGAGTTGTTATTTTTAATTGAATTTTGTATAATGTGTGGTACAAGTAAAATTATTAAAAATTCTTTAAAAAAAATAATATTTTTGAATTAAAATTATATTTTGATCTCAATATTATTTATATCGTCTTGATACCTTTTTTTTTGTGAGCTTTCTTTCTCAGAAAAAAAGTTTTGCAAAATCCTTTCCCATTCTAAGCTCAAATCTTGAGCAATAATGGTGAAATTTGAGAGAGACAGAGAGGCAGGGGATGGAAAATCTCTACCCATTGATGGAGATAGGAGAAAAAGTGGGAGGGGTTCCCATGTGGTTTTGCTTCCTATGGATGCTCAGCAACTCAACACTAATTAATATAAAATATATTGTAATATCACTTTAAAAATTTTTAATAGTAAAATGATATGGTAATATGTTCTTATTATAAATATTATATTTTGTGTGGTGATATATGCTATAAATATTTGTAATTCTCTTATAATTACAATATTAAGTAATTATGAATAGAACATAATTTAATCAATTGAGTTTAAAATGAAAGAAGTTTAATAATTTAATCAATTGAGTTTAAAGTACATAATATTATTAAGATGAACTTAAGAAAATCTCTACCACTTACATAATTAAAAAGGACTAAATAGTTAAGTAAGACCTACCTATATAAATCGAAATTATAATGTTATAAGTTTTAACACCCAAAATTTAATACAAAAATTCTATCATAAATTAAACTGAACGTTCTGTAAATATAATTTTATTTTATTTTAATTCTACCTAAAGGCAAGTTTACAAGGACAACCACTTGGGGATCATTCTACCATGATTATTTTATTTTATTTTAATTCTTTAACTAGCGTAAATATAATTTTAATACTTTTTTATTTTATTTTATTTTTTTGGTCTTTATAGATTTGCCCTCCTCTTATTGGGATATCAAAGTGTGTTTTGAAGAGAGAGAGAGACAGAGTGAGTGTGTGTTTCAAAATTTGAAATATGAGAAAATGAGAGAGCGAGAAAGGACAGTGGGTGGGTGGTGCAGAGTTTTAGATTTATTTTTTTATTTTATTTTATGTGTTGGGATTTTAGGCTCATGTGTTTTACTGTCCGTCATCTCACTCTAATTATAAAATTCATTTGAATATAATTTGATCTCAATTTTTTTCTTTTTTTTTCAACAAATTAGATAAATTGTATTTTAATCCATAAGAAGAAGAATATTTTTTTTACATTTTTTCAGTATTTTTATTAAAAAATGTTACAGACTCCATAAATTTGAACATAATACGTATAAATTACAATTGTATTTTGATCTTAACAATATTTACACCGTGTCTTTAGGCACGGGCATACACTAGGGATAGCCTTAATTACAATTATCCACGGGATGAATATTGTTAAGATCCTACCATTACAAATAGATTATCTATTCATATCTATCTATTTAGCTATATATTATACAAACAAAAGCAAGTTTTCGTAAAGAGTTTTGTAAGAACTCCAAATTTTTATAATAAATTTGTGATTTTATCAAATTAAAAAATAAATTTAAATAGTGTTGAGATTATAATTATATTCTAATTCTAACATTATTTATTCTGTGCCTTTAGGCACGAGTATACACTAGTAATTTTATATTATTTCTAGTACAGTATGGTGATATTTGAAATACTTCTCCCAAATCCCCAATCATGAGTCGTTTCAAATAGAGCAGCAAATGAGCCGAACTTTTCATGAACAAGCTCGACTGAGCTTGTTAAGGGCTTGGCTCGATTCGTCAAGCTCGATTCATTTATTTTTATTTAAACAATATAAATAACATTAAAAAAAATTATCAAGCCGAACCGAGTCAAACTTGAGTTTCATTAATATTAATGAGCTCTCATTATGTGTTCAAAATTAGGTATGCTGCTTTCAGGTCTCAAGTTGAACTCTCATTATGTGTTATCAATTTCTTGACATCATGTTTAGAGGTATTATTTGAGATTTGTCCGATCTACGTGGAAGGGGCGTTTGGTGTGTATTCTAAGATTAGTCGAGAAATACGTAAACTGATTCAGACATCCGACTATCATAAAAATATAAAGCTTAATTGAATAAACATAATCCAGACGCATAGGGAATAAGTCAATTGGATAGTTCAAGTGGGTAAAAATTCTCGAGAATGAGTCATTTTATAAATCAAAAATTTTAATTTTTTCAAACATAATTTTCAAACATAAATAAAATGTTTTCGTAATAACATTTTTGAGGACGACTTCAAAGGCCTCTTTTGGCAAAGAGGTTAAAAATCATTTTTTGACTTCTAATTTTTTTTGGGTCACATTATTTTTTTACTTTTTTTTACACGTTTTTCCAAAAAAAGTTTTCAAAAAAAAAATCGAAAAATTAGCTTTTAACATATTTCCTAAAACAACCCAAAAAAATTGTTTGTAGTCGTTATAGTGGCCTAATGATGTAGCTTAACAGATAAGCGAAAGAATAAGAAGATTTAACCATATAGACAGGATTAACAAGCAAAAAATAAAATTTTGAATTCAAAAAATATAGACAAGATTCACAATTCACAATGCAAAAAACATAGACAGGATTAGAATTATATTTATTATAAAAGTTATTTAAAATTATAATTATATTGTCTTGTAAAATTTTCACCTTAATCAAATTTATACAATAATATAAATATATATTCTTTTACTTCATTTTTTATCATTTATGTGTTTTTAATCACACAGCCTTTCATTATTCTCTTATAACTACCAAGTCTGAAACCCTAACCCTAATTTCTGATTTCACAATTCAAAACTCTAATTTCTGAAACCCAAATCCTAATTTCTGATTTCACAATTCAAAACTCTAATTTCTGAAACCCTAATCATAATTTCTGATTTCACAATTCAAAACCTTAACCCTTGAAAATTTTCACAATTCAAAACCACAACATTTTACCAATTCAAAACCACAATTTCAATTCACAACATTTCCACATTCACAAACCCTATTCTAGCAACATTTTCATCAATTCACAACATTTTCACATTCATGAACCCTACTCTACCCACATTATACCCACATTCACATTTTCACAAATACAATAAACGTATAAAATTCAAATGAGACAGAGAGAGACAGATGTCATACCAACGAGAGAGAGCAACCCACGGACGGAGAGAGAGCATAGAGAGAGAGTGAGAGCAGAGAGAGAGTCTGAGAGAAGAGGGAGCGAGAGCAGAGAGAGAGCGACAACAGAGAGAGCGAGAGTGAGAGTAGAGAGTGAGCTGAAGTCAAAAAAAGCTAAGTGTAAAAAGCGTGATTGCAAATGACGGGGCTGGGAGATATTTATATAAGTTTTAAAAGCGTGGTTAAGAACCACGCTTTTACTTAAAAACGATTCTGGTTAAAAGCGTGGTTATCATCCACGCTTTATTTTATGAACAGTAAAGAAATTTTTTTTTGCTTAAAAGCGTGGTTCACAACCACGTTTTCAGGGAAATTTTTTGTTTGCTTAAAAGCGTGATTCACAACCACGTTTTCAAAAAAAAAAAAAATTTACTTAAAAGCGTGGTTCCTAATCATGCTTTATTTATAAACCAAAGTTAACTAAAAGCGTGGTTTGTAACCACGCTTTCTTAATTAAAAGCGTGGTTTGGAAACACGCTTTTATGATTTCACAAAATTTCCGCGCGACAGGCACAAAAAACGTTGAAAGTGTGGTTCACAACCACGTTTTAGCCTAGGGAATTTCGTCCAAACTAGGCCTAGTTTGGGAATTAAGTTGCTAATTTGGCTTATTTTGGGAAAAGCCCCCAAATTTTACGTCCACGTAGTCATGGTGACATGGTGATGTGTCATCATGTGACAATTGTTTTAAAAGCAAAGGAAATATTTCTAAAAAAAAAATACCAATTTATGGAAATTTTTATAAGTTTAATTATTAAAACTGATAAAAAAAATTTAATCTATTTGTATTTTTTTCCTTTTAAATTTACACTAAAGTGCAATTTTTCTGACTGTATTCGGCCATTGATTTGGTGTACCTTTTTCTTTTCTTTTTTATTTTCTTTTGTGTGTGTAAAAATATACTCCAAATATTGGGTTAGAGTTGAGTGTTTGTACACATCAAAATTTTATTCTACTTTATATGGCATAATATAATAAACATGAATTTGGTCACATTATATATTTGTTATAAAATATGTTTTCCCTTATAATTAACAACTTGAATGTTTCAATTTGGATTAACGGAATCTTTTAAATATTTTGTTTAAAGAAATGAAATTAATTTTATGTTACGATTCATTTTTTTATTGTTATTATTAGTAGTAAATGAGAAATTTGCATTTACAAGTAGTAAAATCATGACTTATTGATTAAGAACATGGAGTCATAACTTGCTGCAACCATTTGTGAGATGAGATTAAAAACAAGGGAAACCACAAAGCGAAGGAGAAAATATACATTCACATGAATTTCCTTCTATAATCACAAATGCCAAAGCAATGTGTAATATTCTTGCCAAAATCAACAAATAATGAAACAAGAATGCAACAATCTGAACATTTGCTTTCATATTCTCCAATTTCTTATCCACTATTCATGGTATAAACAAACAGAAATGACAAAACTTATTACATCTCTTGAGCAGAAAGTTTGAGAAAAAGATAGAGAGGATGAGAGAGTTTGTGAGTTTTAGAATGTCTTCTCTATGGATTTGATAGGAAGGTACAGATAGAACTTTTAGCACCAAAATGAGGGAAAAACTTTATCGCCAAAAACAGAACTCAGGAGCCAAAAACAAATAAAAAAATTGAAAGGCCCATGAACAGTACTGTAGCTCACAACCATCTCAATGATACTTGAGCGAGTCTGCTGGAGCAGTCTTTCACCCTTCCAAGCTCGCTTCTATGGCTAAAAAGAGAGAATGGCTATACTGCTGGAGATGCTCTAACGGCTAAAACAAAAAAATGATATGATTACAAAATATTTACCAAGGAAATATTTCTATTAAAAAAAAGTAACAATTTATGGGAATTTTTATAAGTTTAATTATTAAAATTGATAATTTTTTTTTATCTATTTGTATTTTTTTTTAAATTTTTTTTTACAATGAAGTGCAATTTTCCTAATTGTATTAGGCCATTGATTTGGTGTACCTTTTTCTTTTCTTTTTTATTTCCTTTTGTGTGTGTAAAAATAGACTCCAAATACCATTAGGTCCGAGTT
Source organism: Camellia sinensis (assembly GCF_004153795.1). NCBI lineage: Eukaryota > Viridiplantae > Streptophyta > Magnoliopsida > Ericales > Theaceae > Camellia > Camellia sinensis. The sequence goes on along the minus strand of NW_021025826.1, from coordinate 2,476,276 downwards.
GAGTGTTTGTGCATGAGAGGGTAATTTGTGAACAAATTGGGCCGAGCTAGGACGAGTCTTCTTTGGAAGTTGGGCCGCACAATGGGCCACGGAGGTATTTTGTATTTTGGCTTTGGGCCGAGGTAGGTACCAGGACGGTTGGATGTGTTGCTGGAATTGGGATCTATCTACTTTCTGACCAAGATGATAATAGGGCGATGGGCTAAGCTGGGTGTAGCTCGGTAGGATGCCAACCTGTAGCATGGTTATCACGGCTCACCCATGTTGAGCACGGAGCCGAAGTAACTTGGTTGGCGCAGTGTCAGCCGAGGTAAAGGGTTCAGCCATCTCACTTGGCTTGCAGTGATGAGACTCCTAGGAGGACTCTGCTAAGGAGAGTAGAGTCTTACTAGGATTGTGCAAACAATCTCACTTGGTTGGTAGTGAGTAGGGTGTGTGATTCCAAGGAGGACTCTTATAAGGAGAGTTGGAATCCTACTAGGATTGTGTCAGGCAGAATCTATAAAAGCTCACAGCAGGACCTATGTATAGGTATCCTAATTCTTATTCTAGAATACACAGAGCTTATTGTCTACTGTCTAGTTGCTGACTTAGGCATCGGAGGAGTTTCCGACGCACACCCGCCGGTTAGCTCACGTTTGTGTTTTCAGGAGTAGAGTCCTACTAGGATTGTGCAAACCATCTCACTTGGCTGGTAGTGAGTAGGGTGTGTGATTCCTAGGAGAACTCTTATAAGGAGAGTTGAAATCCTACTAGGATTGTGTCAGGCAGAATCTATAAAAGCTCACAGCAGGACCTATGTATAGGTATCCTAATTCTTATTCTAGAATACACAGAGCTTATTGTCTACTGTCTAGTTGCTGACTTAGGCATCGGAGGAGTTTCCGACGCACACCCGCCGGTTAGCTCACGTTTGTGTTTTCAGGTGGCATAGCGACGATGTTTGGACGAGTGCAAACTTGATCAATAGGATTATACGAGAAGATTATTTTGTGCTCGTACAATTGGCGCCGTCTGTGGGAATTTCACAAAGAACAAAATCTCTTGATCAAGTTTTCCTTTCTAGTTGAAAGCAATGGCGCACAACGAAAACTTGCAGCAATCTGCCATTGATGGGCAAACCCCGGAGGGGGATGGGAGGCGTGAAGGTTTACCTTCTATCCCACCCATGGCGGATTTAGAACCCCAGCGACGGAACTCCCGGAGGGACACAAGGGAGAGACGGGGCACTAGCCCCCGTCGCTCACAAAGTCTTGAAAGACAGAGGTGAAGGTTGGATCCTCAAGTTCTGGAGGATCGCGTGAGGGAGCAAGACGAGTTAATAAGGAGGATGGCGGCAGACATGGAGACAATGAAACGCCAGATAAATGGAAAATGGGTGGCGACGGGAGAGGGGCACAAAGGCAATACGCCCCCTTGCCACTCGGAAGGTCGTGACAGACATACCACGCCATCACAAGCAGAAAGTAAGAGCCTTAGAACAGGTGACACTTAATCAAGGACTTCCAGGACTCGTTGCTCCAGATCTAAGAGAACGAGGACTAAAAGGTCACATACAGAGGGGAACAACTATCTGCCCTCGTACACGCACCAAATGACATCTAGGCACACGGAGTTGCCTAGGTCGGCGGACTTGCGAACAGTGCTCAAGGAGAGGGCCCGCTGAAAGGAGGACACCAGGGCTTGCGATTCTCGTAGAGTTTCAGCCCTGCAGCGATTGGCCCCTAGGACAAACAGGAGTGTCGAGGTAGAGATGCCGATGCCGTACCTTACTTACGAGCCAACAGATAAAGTTTTGGCAAGGCTGCAGAGCTCGCCGTTCGTTTCAGCAATTGAGAACGCACCATTACCTTCAGGCTTCCACCAGCCCAAATTCACCACATATGAAGGGAATTTAGACCCCTACATGCACTTGAGCCACTTTCGCCAGGTTATGGCAGTATACCGGTGAAACAAGGCCCTAATGTGCATCCTGTTTCCATCTAGCCTTGGTGACCTGGGCCTGACCTGGTTCGAAAGGCTGCCAAAAGGCAGCATAGCCTCATGGGCACAATTGGCAAAAGCATTCGTGACGAGATTCAGAACGAATACCAAGACGCTAGTGGAGATTGACCAGTTGCTCTCCATTGACATAGGCAAAAAAGAGACATTGAGGTCTTGCAACAGTCGCTACTGGGAGACTTTCAACCAGATTGGGGATTGCCCTACAAATCTCGTCATCGCACAATATAAACGGGGTTTACCAGTCGGTAACAAATTGATGGATTCAATCACGATGACGCCACCCCTCACGATGGAGGCCCTAATAGAGAGGATACATCAACATATTTGAGTAGAGGAAGATAGCGCCCGTGCTAAAGCAAAATCCAGCACAGCGGCGATACCAGATAAAAAGACTACCGCAAAAATTAACACGGTAGAACAACCAAGTAGGAACGGGCGAGGCAGGCGAGCCAACAGGGAGGACCCAGAAAAAAAAAAAGGTTAAGAGTCCGCACTACCATCACCACCGTGTTCAATAAACCTATCTACCGGATTCTCAGCGAGATACGTAATGAACCCTTCGTTCGGCAGCCGGCCAAGTTGGGAGAAGCACAAAGAGGATATGATGAGAGGTCCCGTTGCACCTTTCATGATGAGAAGGGGCACCGTACTAAAAATTGCACACCGTTGAGACAACACCTGGAGGAATTAGTGGCCGCTGGGCACCTGGACCAGTACATTGAAAGGGGAACACAGCCTGCCCCCCAGGACCTCAATAAACCAAATGGGGTGCCGGTCGATGGTCCACCCCAAGGCATAACCAATGTTATATATGGGATCGTCGAACCCGAGTGGGTATGTGAGCTCAGAAGAATGATAAAAAAGGCTGAGCACTCGAGAGAGGTATTAAGTGCACAACCTACCGTCAAAAAGGGCAGAACAGAAGCCACGAACGTCATATCCTTCTTAGATAAAGATCTAGCAAGGTTGCATTGCCCTCACAATGACGCACTGGTGGTCACTTTGTGAGTCAAGAATTTCGACATTAAGCAGATTCTGATTGACCAAGGAAGCTCATGCAAGATAATGTACTACGAGACCTTCAAACAACTGAAATTGGAGGACAAAGACTTAGCACCAGCGACATCTCCCATTGTCGGTTTCAACTCAATGCCAGAGTGGCTAGTGGGCAAGATAATCCTCCCAGTCAAGGCAGGAACCATGACAAAACAGGTGGAATTCTGGGTATTGAAGGTTTCTTCCACTTACAACATAATCTTGGGAAGGACATGGCTGCATGCCATGCACTCAGTGGCATCAACCTACCATCAAGCATTGCGGTTCCCCAACGAAGCCGGAATGATCGAAGAAGTCTTGGGAGACCAGATTATGTCAAAATAGTGCTTCATCACAATAAATGGCAGTCGGGCTGCAAAGGGGTATGTGCAGATGGTGGAAGAGCCAGAAAGCAATGAACTGTTTGCGGATGTCGACAAAACAGCAGAACAAAAGGCAGTGAAAGATTTGGTAGAGGTAAGGATAGATGAAAAAAACCCAGAAAAGTTCTTTCTGCTTGGCTCGTCTCTGTCCAGCACTGAGAGAATGGAGGTCATGGAATTCTTGACCTTTAATATCGAAGTGTTCGCCTGGACACCATACGACATGCCAGGCATTAACCCAAACTTCATCTGCCACCAACTTAATGTCCACCCAACTGCCAGACCAATAATACAACGCACTCGCAGATCGATACTCCACCACGCAGAGATAGTGGCGAAAGAAGTGGAAAACTTGCTGGAGACAGGAGCCATCAGAGAAGTGCATTATCTCAGGTGGGTCTCCAACACTGTTGTAGTGCCAAAGAAGAACGGAAAATGGCATGTTTACGTAGACTACAAAACAATCAACAAGGCATGCCCAAAGGATAGTTTTCCCCTACCATGGATAGACCAATTGGTAGACCTGACAGCAGGACATAATCGACTTAGCTTCCTTGATGCGTATAGAGATTACCATCAGATCGCTATGTATGAACTAGACCAGGAGGTCACTTCATTTACGACGCCTAGAGGACTGTATTGTTACAAGGTCATGCCTTTTGGCCTAAAGAACGCAGGGGCTACATTCCAACGGATGATCACCAAAATGTTTGAACCATTGTTAGGCAAAACAATGGAGGCTTACATAGATAACATGGTGGTCAAAAGCAAGGATGAGAAAGACCATCTCAAGGACCTAGATGAAATGTTCCAAATTCTGAAGAAGAACAAGTTGCGCCTAAACACATCTAAGTGCGCATTCGGCGTAGGATCAGGCAAATTCCTAGGTTTTCTGGTAACCAATCGTGGTATAGAGGCTGACCTTTCTCAGATCAAAGTAATCCAGGATCTTGAGAGGCCCAACACAGTCAAAGAGGTGCAGCATCTCACTGGCCTAGCAGCCGTGCTCAACCGGTTTATAAGTCGGTCGTCAGACAGATGTCGACCATTCTTCCAAGCATTAAAGGCCAAATTCGAGTGGGGTGAAGAATGCGATCGTGCCCTAGAAAGCTTGAAAGACTACATGACCTCTCCTTCATTGTTAGTAACCCCAGTGCCAAGAGAAGAACTTTTTCTGTACTTAGCGGTTTCATAGCATGCTGTCAGCGCAATGTTGGTCAGGGTAGAAGGAATCCAATACCTGCATATCTTTTATGTTAGCAAAACCTTGCTGGGCGCAGAAACCAGGTACCTACCTTTAGAAAAACTGGCATTGGCTTTAATGATGGCCTCAAGAAAATTGTCACACTACTTCCATGCCCACACCGTGATAGTCTTAACGGCTTTTCCATTAAAGGCCTTGTTTGAGAGGGCAGATTTCTCTGGGCGAATCTTGAAATGGGTGGTGGAATTAGGGCAATTTGACATCAAGTTTCAACCCAGAACAGCAATAAAAGCCCAAGCTTTAGCAAACTTTATGGCTGAGTTCACGCCAGGAAGTCATCATATCTGCCAGGTCGATTTGACCGACGCAACCGAAGGACAGGAGAAAGTGTCGCAGGAATTGCGCAGCCCCCAATGCAAGATGCTCAGCCACATAGCAAGCCTTACAAGATTGAAGACATCAAGAAAGAGGCAAACCATGCTATTCCCAGCGAGGACTCATCAAAAAATGAAGACTTGAGGTAGTCAGACAGTAAAGACCAAACCCCAACAGCAGACCTCAACTTGGAAAAAAATATTAGCAACACCCATGATCCCAAGACATCATCCGTTCCCTCTACTTGCTAGAAACTATTCGTCGGAGAGACGTGAAAACTCTTCGTGGATGGAGCATCCAATAGGCACGGTGCAGGACTTGGCGTAGTCCTTATCTCACCAGATGGCCTAATATTATAACAGGCAGTCAACCTTGGCTTCCCAGCATCAAACAATGAGGCGGAGTATGAAGCACTTCTAGCAGGCCTAAAATCAGTACTCTTATAAAGGCCACCGAGCTAATGGTTTATAGTGACTCCCAGCTGATCGTAAACTAAATTTCAGGCGACTACGAGGCAAAAGATGAGAGGATGGCTAAGTACCAATAGTTAGTCAGAAAAGAGATCATGAAGTTCGAAGTAGTGCAGATAGAGCAAATCGGCCAAGAAGAAAATAGTAGAGCAGACGAATTGGCAGGTTTTGCTTCAATGACAGATACATCTATCCCACATCCATTCCTGATCGACTTCTAACCCAGACCAAGCATTGAAGAACCCGAAGTAGCTGAGGTATGTTGTATCGAACTAGGCCCTTCTTGGATGGACCCCATCATAGTGTTTTTGAAAGACGGCATCTTGCCTAAAGAAAAGAAAGAGGCCAACAAAATTAGAGCAAAATTTTCATAGCGAATTTGTTCTCTCCATCATTGGCGTTGTACAAAAAATCCTTCACAGGACCTTTACGTTAATGTGTCCATCCTGCAAGAGTCGAGGCATTTTTATTCGAGATACATGAAGGTGTATGCGAAGCCACCAAGGGGAAAGATCAATTGGCTTACAGAGCAATCTCACAAGATATTGGTGGCCATACATGCAAGCAGATTCTGAGAAGTATGTCAAGAGGTACGAGAAATGTCAGAAGTTCACACCACTAAATACACCAACCAGCCAGAGAGCTTCTACTATTAACCAGCCCATGGTCCTTCGCAATGTGGGGCCTGGACATAGTGGGACCACTTCCAACAGCACCCGGCAACAGAAAGTTCTTTTTCTCTCGCAGCAACAGACTACTTCACAAAGTGTGTGGAGGCTGAAGCCCTCGCATCAAAAAGGAGAAAGATGTCGGTCTGGCAGAATATCATAACCCAATTCGGCATACCAAGGCTCTAATATCTGACAACGCACTCAGTTTGATGGCAAAATCTCAGGGACTTTTGCAGGAACACAAAATGAATTCTACAACTCTAACCAGCATACCCTCAAGCAAATGGCCAGCGAGAAGCACAAACAAAGTCGTCCTAGATAGTTTGAAGAAGAGGTTAGAGAGAGCAAAAGAGCAAGTAGGCTGAGGAGCTTCCTCACGTTTTATGGGCTTACCGTACCACACCTCGACGGTCAATTGGAGAGACGCCTTTTCCTTGGCCTATGGATAGAGGCAGTAATCCCATTGGAACGTAGGCCTCTCCACTATCAGAAGTGAAAATTTTGACCTAAACTTGAATGAAGAAGCCATAATCTTGGAACTCGACCTAGCAGAAGAAAGAAGGGAAAGAGCACTAGTTCACATTGCCTCAATCAGCAGGAGTTATCCAGAAAATACAACAAAACAGTACTCCCGAGGCAATTCAAGATTGGAGATTGGTTATGCGCCAAAGTAATGGGGAACACTTTGGTACCTGAGACGGCACAGTTGGGACCTAACTGGGAAGGGCCATACAAAGTGGTTGGTTTAGTGGGAAAATGGGCATATCACTTGGAGGATGGAGACAGCAAGCTATTCCTAGGCCATGGAACACTGCCATCTCAAATTATTTTTTTTAGCTTTTTTTAAAATACTTGTAATTTTTCCTTTTTTAAATAAAAACAAGTAGTTTTTTAGCATAATTCTTTTTCACTATAAAAGTTGTTCTCAATCATTTCCAGTAGGGGGCAACCAGAAAGTTTGGCAGAAAAACCAAACATTGAGCTCTCTTCAGCGAGATCAGGATCTAGGCTGAAGAAGGTTGGCAGGAATAACCACATTGAGCTCTCTTCAGCCGAGATCAGGATCTAGGCTGAAGAAAGTTGGCAGAAATAACCAACATTTAGCTCTCTCTTCAGCTGAGATAAGGATCTAGGTTGAAAGGTTGTAGGAATAACCAACATCTGGCTCTCTTCAGTCGAGATATGGATCTAGGCTGAAGAAGTTGGCAGGAATAACCAACATTTAGCTCTCTTCAGTCGAGATAAGGATCTAGGCTGAAGATGTGCAGGAGTAGCCAACATTTAGCTCTTTTCAACCGAGATAAGGATCTAGGCTGAAAAAGTTGGCAAGGAATAACTAATATTTAGCTTTCTTCAGGCGAGATAAGGATCTAGGCTGAAGATGTTAGCAGAAGTAGCCAACATTTAGTTCCTTTTCACCGAGATAAGGATTTAGGCTGAAGAATTGGCAGGAATAACCAACATTTAGCTCTTTCAGCCGAGATAAGGATCTAGGCTGAAAGGTTGGTAAGAGTAGCCAATGTTAGCTCTTTTCAGCCGAGATAAGGATCTAGGCTGAAGAAGTTGGCAGGAATAACCAACATTTTGCTCTCTTCAGCCGTGATAAGGATCTAGGCTGAAAGGTTGGTAGGAATAACCAACATTTGGCTCTCTTCAACCGAGATAAGGATCTAGGCTGAAGAAGTTTGCAGGAATAACCAACATTTGGCTCTCTTCAGCCGAGAATAAGGATCTAGGCTAAGAAGTTGGCATGAATAACCAAACATTTAGCCTCTTCAGCCGAGATAAGGATTTAGGCTGAAGAAGGTTGGCAGGAATTGCCAACGTTTAGCTCTTTTTAGCCGAGATAGGATCTCAGCTGGAAAAAATTGGCAGGAATGACTAACACAGACAACAGATGACAAAGCTCTTGAACCGAGATGGATATCTCGGCCATAACAATTATGAAGTGAACCGAACAAAAGATCAAGAAAATTGAAGTTTCATTCCATTTGAAAATTAGCATTACAATAGGAGGGCTTAAGCCCGATTACAAATTCTTTCAAAAGTCAGCATTAAAAGAGAAAATCTAGATCAAGCAAAAGGTCGTCCAAGTCTGCATCAAGGACAACCCGGCTTTGCCAGTTGGTAGTCGTTTCAGCAGGTACGTCGGTCAGAGGCGCATCGTCAACCGTGCTGACACGGTGGCTTCACCGTGCTGTCTGATTAGTTGAGACCGCGGATCATTACTATCAGTCGGGGCATGTTTGAAACAGGCGATCTTTTCCTCCCCTCTGAAAAGCTCTGTTGGATGGCGTTGGCATAATCTGCCATTAAGTTGGAAAACCGTGGGGGAGGGTCTTGAAAGACCTCGAGTTTCTGGGCCCAGACTGAGCTTCTACAGCTGCTTCCACTCCATTGTGAGAAAAAGCATTCTATTTGACTGACCTCGCGCTCCGACAACGAGCATAGTGCGAGCCAAGTAGCGCGTCTGGCATGTAGTAGCTCTTTCGCAATCTCAGCTTGGCCTTCCACCATAAGTCTTTAGTCGAGCGATCTTGCTAGCTCGGCACACAGCATCATCGTTCCTTGTTTCTCTCTCTTTGGCCAGTCGGCCAATAGCGGTCTTTTCGTCGGCCAAAGCTTTCTTCTTGACCGCTTCCACCAGCTTAACTAGTTCGGTGAGCCGAATGATTCAGATTCGAGCTTGGCCATTTTTTGGGTAGCTTTGCTTTAGCTCGGCTATTTTAGTTTGCTTCTGCCACAGCTAGCCGTGCTTTTTGCGCAGTTCAGCACGCCCTTATGGGCAACGTGGTTTCTAACAGGCTACAGAGGGAAGAGCAAATCATGACAAAAACCCGAGCAAACCGTCGTGTAAAATGAAGAAACAAATGGAGTTGAGCACTTACCACACACTCAACTTAGTGCGACGGATGGCCTTGAGGCTTGGTGAGATGGTCGTGGTGTTCCATATCGAGTGGCAGACACACCCTTTTTGCAAGGTTGAAGGCAAGCATGTGGTCTTTGCTTGTCACCACTAAGCTTGTGTTCGTTATGGCTCGTTCTTGTAGTTATTTTTAGGTGCCCACTCTGAAGAACTAGCCCAGTCAGAACGCACGGGTTCTGGTATGATGGGGGTGTTTGAAGGAGCACGATTTCACTTTTCGTCAACAAGGTGTTGTGGCTCGGTTGAGGAAGTGCAGAGCACGCTTGCTGGCCAGGATGATGAGCTCGGGCTGTTCGGAGGGCACCACTGCCTCGTTTGTTGACCGGCACTGGTTGTCTTGGTCTGTGCTTCGCGGCAGGACTCGTTGATTTCGGTGATCAGTGCCCTTACAGTTCGCGCTTGGCCATTTCTTGATTCTTCGGTTAGGGGTATAGGGTTAATTTGTGGCAAGTTTGGGTCCGGTTCTAGTGACGGTTTCCGGAGAAAGTCAGTTACCTTGACCTTCCTCCTTCCACTGTTATCTGATAGATCGGTTCAAAATTGAGCTAGCTCGACCCAACTTTATTGCGGTACCGAAGTGCGGCACGAGAGTGCTCTGAATTGGGTATTGGTATTGAGATTTTAGCTGGTTCAGGTCTGCAGAAAAGAAAAAAGGCAACGGTTAGCACACGGAAAGTTATAAGCAAGGGAAGACAAAACGGATACTAAGTCGAGGGTCCTTACCAGCAGTCCTCTTATTCCAATTGATATTGTAGCCCGATATCTGGGCCTCTTGGTTTTCAAAATTGCCAAAGACCCAAAAAACTCGTTGTCATTAACGTCCTTACCGGGGTGTTTTTTTATAATTTTCTTCGGCCTCTCCTTATTCTTAAATAATATACCAACCGTCATCATTTTGACCGAGTGAGTATTGGTGAAATAGCTCGGCCAATTCGAGGTTGAGGTGACACAGATTAGCTGGGCGATGCTGTTATTATCCTATAGAATGTGTGCTGGGTTGGGTTGGGCAGAGTCTGGTCTGCCGTAAAGAATTCACAATAAGAGGCTGAACAGGAAACTGAAGGCCGGCTTCGACAATCGATATTACGGTGAATAGAATGAAGCCCAGTTTGCCCCAGGGTGTTGTTTTTAGTTTGGCTAGGGATGGTGTGAACGTCATCCGGAATTTGATAGTTCCCTTTGAAACTCGGCTATGCCCCAGAGAGTCTACTAAAAACCGGTATTTGCCCATGATTAGCTTAAGTTGTAAATAAATTAAACTAGCTCGGCGCAACTGGAGGCTTTGGTTGGCTCGGGTTGGGCAAGCTACCTAGGGGCAGGGTATGAAGGGCGTGCCTGGCCAAACCTAGTCAAGCCTGCAAAGTGGAAAATAAGAAGTGTTATGCCCAGACAACTGGACTAGACTAAGTAAATGAGTCAATTTACAACAGAATTGTGAAAGCTTTACTTAGTTACATATGGAGAACGTGGGGGTTCTCAGTTCGGTCATACAGAAGGATAACACAAGGCTTCTAGCTCAGTTGGAGGTTAGTTTGCAAGGTCATCTAAGTTCTTAGTTCGGTTATTAAGCAGGAAGGCTCTCAGTTCAGTCGTAAAGAATGGCCAATCTAAGGCCCTAGCCCGGTTGAAATGGGTATACAATGGTTAAACTGAGCTCTTCAGTTTGGTTGTGTTTAAGCCTAAAGTTGCCTAAACAGGTATTTAGCTCGTTACAGCACGATTCTGGATTCAACTTCATGTTTCTGAATCCAGACGGTGTGTTTTTGAGCTCGAGCCTAAGGTTTGGGTTTATAGCATTTGCTCAGTATTCTGTGTGATATCTAGTATATATTAACACATGTAATGAGGATTGAATATCAAAAATGAGAATAAGTTAAAAAGAACGAAAGAAGAGGTATTAGTAAACTTACAAGTGTGAAGGCGTGACAGACAGTGGCCACGTAGATAAAGGTGTGATATTGCAGCTTCGAAGGCAGAGATTCTCAGAAGTACAATGGGAGTTAGGTGGTAGCTTAAGTTGTGTTTCATGTGCAGCGATTCTACATTCGAAGTTGCACGCATTGATATCGACGATAGAAGCTGCTCTTTCTGTCATACAAGTCTAGATCGAGTATTGTCGTTGTTTGTACTAGAAGCAGGGCACCAAAAAGTGGGCCGACAGAGATTTGAGTCTCAGCAGATGATCATTATCGTATTTGCTGATACGTACTTTGCATATGGCCCCTGTTCCTTGTCGATATGCCTATTAGTGTTGTCGACGCCCAAATAATGCAGCGCAAGCCCACGTTGTTTTCCATCATGAGAACTTTCCGGTAAGCGTTGATGTTCGAGCATGCTGCGACATCTCTCCGATAGAAAAAGAGGCAATATATATCAACGCCAGAGACTCAAGCTCGGGCATCGCCATGGATTTTGCCGTCGCAGAACAGCGCAACCCGACATTGATCATTCATCACACCGGAGAAGAGTCAAAGCAGGTCCCTGGCCTTGCACTGCCAGTTTTATTTGCTTTTTTTTAGTTAATTCGTTAATTATAATAGGAATTTGTACATGTATTATGGTAACACATTTAGCTCATTTGAAGGTTGTTGTACTTATTTAGGACTATCTACGATGTCTTTTATTCAGGGACTGCGGTAACAAGCTAATGTCTACTAAATCTTAGCTCTCGAGTACCTAGCATGGGGGAGCATTAAGGGGACAACGTTGAGAGTGTTAAATAAAAGTGCTGGTAATTTATAAATGATAGTAGAGATTGAGTGTGTCTTCAACACACGTCTTTTCTTCCTTTTAATTTATCCGCTTTGTGGATAGATT
>NW_021025826.1:2447709-2464341 GCF_004153795.1 Camellia sinensis | reverse complement strand
AAGTCGAAGCAAAAAGGAGAAAAAGAAAAAATAGAAAATCAGCTAAAAAGGTCATCTATTTCGACATCCAGCTCGGCATCAACTCGAAGTCCGGTTTCAGACGGAATTACAGTCTGAGTTGGGAGCTCGGTCTCGGCCTGGAGCTCGGTTTCAGCAGGTTACTCAATGGTCAGATCTTCTACCGCAGGCTCCGCCCGAACTGATTGGTTAGCTGGAACATTGTCAATCGGAGTGTCAGTTGACTCATTCCGAGAAATGTCAGAAGTTCGCACATCAAATACATCAGCTGGCCAGAGAACTCCTACCATTGACCAGCCCATGGCCCTTTGCAATGTGGGGCTTAGACATAGTAGGACCACTTCCAACAGCACCCGGAAACAGGAAGTTCTTTCTCGCAGCAACAGACTACTTCACAAAGTGGGTGGAAGCAGAAGCATTGGCATCAATCAAGGAAAAAGATGTGAAGAAGTTCGTCTGGCAAAATATCATTACTCGATTCGGCATACCTAAAGCCCTCATATCAGACAACGGCACCCAGTTTGATGGCAAAATCTTTAGAAGCTTTTGTGAAGAATACAAGATAGAGTTCTACAATTCGACACCAGCATATCCTCAAGCAAATGGCCAAGCAGAAGCATCAAACAAGGTTGTCTTGGATGGACTGAAGAAAAGGTTAGAGAAGGCAAAAGGCAAGTGGACGGAGGAACTTCCTCATGTTTTATGGGCTTACCGCATCACACCTCGACGATCAACAGGAGAAACACCATTCTCCTTAGCCTACGGCATGGAAGCAGTAATTTCACTGGAAGGTGGCCTCCCCATAATTAGAAGCGAAAATTTTGATCCAGACTTAAATGGAGAAGCCATAGCATTGGAGCTCGACCTCGCCGAAGAAAGAAAAGAAAAAGCACTAGTCCACATTGCCTCATATCAGCAAGAGTTATCCAGAAAATACAACAAAATAGTACCTCCGAGGCAATTCAAGATTGGAGATTGGGTATTGCGCAAAGTAATGGGGAACACTTTGGTACCTAGAGATGGCAAGTTAGGACCTAACTGGAAAGGGCCATACAAAGTGGTTGGTTTAGTGGGAAAATAGGCATATCACTTGGAGGATGGAGACAACAAGGCTATTCCTAGGCCATGGAACACTGTCAATCTCAAATTATTTTATTTTTAGCTTTTTCTTAAAATACTTGTAATTTTTCCCTTTTTTAAATAAAAACAAGTAGTTTTTTAGCATAATTCTTTTTCACTATAAAAGTTGTTCTCAATCATTTCCAGTAGGGGGCAACCAGAAAGTTTGGCAAGAAAAACCAAACATTGAGCTCTCTTCAGCCGAGATCAGGATCTAGGCTGAAGAAGGTTGGCAGGAATAACCAACATTGAGCTCTCTTCAGCCGAGATCAGGATCTAGGCTGAAGAAAGTTGGCAGAAATAACCAACATTTAGCTCTCTTCAGCTGAGATAAGGATCTAGGTTGAAGAGGTTGGTAGGAATAACCAACATCTGGCTCTCTTCAGTCGAGATATGGATCTAGGCTGAAGAAGTTGGCAGGAATAACCAACATTTAGCTCTCTTCAGTCGAGATAAGGATCTAGGCTGAAGATGTTGGCAGGAGTAGCCAACATTTAGCTCTTTTCAACCGAGATAAGGATCTAGGCTGAAAAAGTTGGCAGGAATAACTAATATTTAGCTTTCTTCAGGCGAGATAAGGATCTAGGCTGAAGATGTTAGCAGAAGTAGCCAACATTTAGTTCTTTTCAACCGAGATAAGGATTTAGGCTGAAGAAGTTGGCAGGAATAACCAACATTTAGCTCTCTTCAGCCGAGATAAGGATCTAGGCTGAAGAGGTTGGTAAGAGTAGCCAATGTTTAGCTCTTTTCAGCCGAGATAAGGATCTAGGCTGAAGAAGTTGGCAGGAATAACCAACATTTTGCTCTCTTCAGCCGTGATAAGGATCTAGGCTGAAAAGGTTGGTAGGAATAACCAACATTTGGCTCTCTTCAACCGAGATAAGGATCTAGGCTGAAGAAGTTGGCAGGAATAACCAACATTTGGCTCTCTTCAGCCGAGATAAGGATCTAGGCTAAAGAAGTTGGCATGAATAACCAACATTTAGCTCTCTTCAGCCGAGATAAGGATTTAGGCTGAAGAAGGTTGGCAGGAATTGCCAACGTTTAGCTCTTTTTAGCCGAGATAAGGATCTCAGCTGGAAAAAATTGGCAGGAATGACTAACACAGCAAACAGATGACAAAGCTCTTGAACCGAGATGGATATCTCGGCCATAACAATTATGAAGTGAACCGAACAAAAAGATCAAGAAAATTGAAGATTTCATTCCATTTGAAAATATGCATTACAATAGGAGGGGCTTAAGCCCGATTACAAATTCTTTCAAAAAGTCAGCATTAAAAGAGAAAAATCTAGATCAAGCAAAAAGGTCGTCCAAGTCTGCATCAAGGACAACCCGAGCTTTGCCAGTTGGTAGTCTAGTTTTAGCAGGTACGTCGGTCAGAGGCGCATCGTCAACCGTGCTTGACACCGGTGGCTCCACTCGTGCTGTCTGATTAGTTTGGTGACCGCGATCATTACTATCAGTCGGGGCATTGTTTGAAACAGGTGATCCTTCTTCCTCTCCCTCGTGAAGAAGCTTCTGCTGGATGGCGTTGGCATAATCTGCCATATAAGTTGGGAAAAAGTGAGGGGGAGGGTTCTGAAAGACCTCGATTTCTGGGCCCAGACTGAGCTTCGCTACAGCTGCCTTCCAACCACATTTGAAAAAGATGTCTTTTGCAGCCTCGCACTACAAGACATATGTGGCCTCCGTCTCCTTGTAGCCGCGGTCCTCAGTATCTTCCGAGCTCTTCTTTAGCTCGGCTCTGCATCCTTCTTCTTCTCAATCTTGGCCAGCTCGCACAAATAGCGGTCTTTTTGCTCGGCCAAAGCTTTCTTCTTGACCGCTTCCACCAAGTTAACTAGTTCGGTGAGCCGAATGATTTCAGATTCGAGCTTGGCCATTTTTTGGGTAGCTTTGTTTAGCTCGGCTATTTTAGTTTTAGCTTCTGCCACAGCTAGCCGTGCTATTTTGCGCAGTTCTAGCACGCCCTTATGGGCAACGTGGTTCTTCTACATGGCCTACAGAAGGGAAGAGCAATCATGACAAAAACCGAGCAAACCGTCGTGTAAAATGAAGAAACAAATGGAGTTGAGCACTTACCAACACCATCAACTTAGTGGCTGAGCGGATGGCCTTGAGCTTGGTGAGATGGTCGTGGTGTTCCATATCGAGTGGCAGACACACCCTTTTTGCAAGGTTGAAGGCAAGCATGTGGTCTTTGTCTGTCACCACTAAGTCTGTGTTCGTTATGGCTCGGTTCTTGTATGTTATTTTTAGTGCCCACTCTGAAGAACTAGCCCAGTCAGAACGCACGGGTTCTGGGTATGATGGGGTGGTTTAAGGGAGCACGATTTCATTTTCGTCAACAAGGTGTTGTGGCTCGGTTGAGGAAGTGCGAGCACGCTTGCTTGGCCAGGATGATGAAGCTCGGGCTGTTCGGAGGGCCACCACTGCCTCGTTTGTTTGACCGGCATGTGTTGTCTTGGTCTGTGCTTCGCCGGCAGGACTCGTTATTTCGGTGATCAGTGCCCTTACAGTTCGACGCTTGGCCATTTCTTGTTCTTCGGTTAGGGGTATGAGGTTAATTTGTGGCAAGTTTGGGTCCGGTTCTAGTGACGGTTCCAGGAGAAAGTCAGTTACCTTGACCTTCCTCCTTCCACTGTATTGATAGATCGGTTCAAAATTGAGTAGCTCGACCCAACTTTGATTGCGGTACCGAAGTGCGGCACGGAGAGCGTCTTGATTGGCGTATTGGTATTGAGATTTTAGCTGGTTCAGGTCTGCAGAAAAGAAAAAAGGCAACGGTTAGCACGACGGAAAGTTATAAGCAAGGGAAGACAAAACGGATAACTAAGTCGAGGTGTCCTTACCAGCAGTCCTCTTATTCCAATTGATATTGTAGCCCGATATCTGGGCCTCTTGGTTTTCAAAATTGCCAAAGACCCAAAAAAACTCGTTGTCATTAACGTCCTTACCCGGGGTGTTTTTTTATAATTTTCTCTCGGCCTCTCCTTATTCTTAAATAATATACCCAACCGTCATCATTTTGACCGAGTGAGTATTGGTGAAATAGCTCGGCCAATTCGAGGTTGAGGCTGAGCCAACAGTTTAGCTGGGCGATGCTGTTTATTATCCTATAAGAATTGGTGCTGGGTTGGGTTGGGCAGAGTCTGGTCTGCCTAAGAAATTCACAAATAAGAGGCTGAACAGGAAACTGAAGGCCGGCTTCGACAATCGATATTACGGTGAATAGAATGAAGCCCAGTTTGCCCCAGGGTGTTGTTTTTAGTTTGGCTAGGGATGGGTGAACGTCATCCGGAATTTGATATTCCTTTTGAAACTCGGCTATAGCCCCAAGAGAGTCTACTAAAAATCGGTATTTGCCCATGATTAGCTTAAGTTGTAAATAAATTAAGCCTAGCTCGGCGCAACTGAGGCTTTGGTTGGCTCGGTTGGGCAAAGCTACCTAGGGGCAGGGTATAAGGGCGTGCCTGGCCAACCTAGTCAAGCCTGCAAAGTGGAAAATAAGAAGTGTTATGCCCAGACAACTGGACTAGACTAAGTAAATGGTCAATTTACAACAGAATTGTGAAAGCTTAACTTAGTTACATATGGAGAACGTGGGGTTCTCAGTTCGGTCATACAGAAGGGATAACACAAGGCTTCTAGCTCAGTTGGAGGTTAGTTTGCAAGGTCATCTAAGTTCTTAGTTCGGTTATTAAGCAGGAAGGCTCTCAGTTCAGTCGTAAAGAATGGCCAATCTAAGGCCCCTAGCCCGGTTGAAGATGGGTATACATGGTTATAACTGAGCTTTCAGTTTGGTTGTGTTTAAGCCTAAAGTTGCCTAAACAGGTATTTAGCTCGGTTACAGCACGATTCTGGATTCAACTTCATGTTTTCTGAATCCAGACGGTGTGTTTTTGAGCTCGAGCCTAAGGTTTGGGGTTTATAGCATTTGCTCAGTATTCTTGTGGATATCTAGTATATATAAACACATGTATATGAGGATTGAATATCAAAAATGAAGAAATAAGTTAAAAAAGAACAGAAGAAAGAGGTATTAGTAAACTTACAAGTGTGAAGGCGTGAACAGACAGTGGCCAACGTAGATAAAGGTGTGAATATGCAGCTTCGAATGCAGAGGTTCTCAGAAGACAAAGGAGAGAAGATGAACAATAGAAGTGTTTTTCAAAATGATGGTTCTTTTGTATAGAGCACACAAAATGGGCGAGATTGTTCAAAATTTTCGAAGTACGAAGACGGCTGTGATAGCTATAGTTGACCAATAGGAGCCAGCCACGTGTCCAAGAGAATATAAAGCGATTCAGATGTGCAACGCGACTGAAAAGACATTTTTTGACCAGACAAATCGGTAGCCCAGTAACAATTTAGCTCATTTGAAGGTTTGAACTTTTAGCTCGGCTGGTAACAAGTAATTCCAAATCATGCGATGCAGATGGGATTAAGGGGCAATTGAGAGGGTAATTTATAAATAAATTGGGCTGAGCTAAGGAAGAGTCTTCTTTGGAAGTTGGATCGCACAATGGGCCGGGATAAGAGCTGGTGTAGCTCAATCTTAAAACTAACGAGCTAGGACCAGGTGAAGTTTGGGCCGAGCTATGGGCCGAGGTGTTTGGGCTTCACAACTTGGACCTTATCCTTGTTAGCTCGGTCTAAATAGCCCAAACCAAGATATAGGTAAAAAAGGACCGAGCTAGGCGTTGCATATGGAAGCACCGGATTGAGTATGTCAATGGGCTAGAGTTAGCTCGGTCATACTGTTATTCTACCGTAGTAGAGTCATCTCACTTGGCTTGCAGTGATGAGACTCCTAGGAGGACTCTGCTAAGGAGAGTAGAGTCCTACTAGGATTGTGCAAACCATCTCACTTGGTTGGTAGTGAGTAGGGTGTGTGATTCCTAGGAGGACTCTTATAAAGAGAGTTGGAATCCTGCTAGGATTGTGCCAGACAGAATCTATAAAAGCTCATAGCAGGACCTATGGACAGGTATGACAATTCTTTCTCTAGAATACACAGAGCTTTTGTGTCTATTGTCTATTTGCTGACTTAGGCATCGGAGAGGTTTTCGACACACACTCGCCGGTTAGCTCATGTTTGTGTTTTCAGGTAGCAAAGCGACGACGTTTGGAGGAGTGCAAACTTGGTCAACAGGATTATGCGAGAAGATTATTTCGTGCTCGTACAATTGGCGCCGTCTGTGGGAATTTCACAAAGAACAAAACCTCTTGATCAAGTTTTCCTCTCTAGTTGAAAGTAATGGCGCACAATGAAGACTTGCCGCAATCTACCATTGATGGGAAAACCCTAGAGAGGGGTGAGAGGTGCGAAGGTTTACCTTCTGTCCCATCCATGGCGGATTTAGAACCCCAGCGACGGAACTCCTTGAGGGACACAAGGGAGAGACAAGGCACTAGCCCCCGTCGCTCACAAAGTCTTGAAAGACAGAGGCGAATGTTGGATCCTCAAGTTCTGGAGGATCGCGTGAGGTAGCAAGACGAGTTAATAAGGAGGATGACGGCAGACATGGAGACAATGAAGTGCCAGATAAAGGGAAAAGGGGTGGTGACAAGAGAGGAGCACAAAGGCAACACGCCCCTTCGCCACTCGGAAGGTCATCACAGACATACCACGCCATCATAAGCAAAAAGTAAGAGCCTTAGAATAGGCGACACTCAATCAAGGACTTCCAGGACCCGTTGCTCCAGATCTGAGAGAACGAGGACTGAAAGGTCACATATAGAGGGAAGCAACTATCGGCCCTCGCACATGCACCAAACGACATCTAGGCACACGGAGTTGCCTAGGTCGGCGGACTTACGAACAATGCTCGAGGAGAGGGCCCGCTGGAAGGAGGACACCAGGGCTCGCGATTCTCGCAGAGTTTCAGCCCTGTAGCGATTGGCCCCTAGGACACACGGGAGTGTCGAAGTAGGGATGCCGATGCCGCGCCTTGCTTACGAGCCAACGGATAAAGTTTTGGCAAGGCTGTAGAGCTCGTCGTTCGTTCCAGCAATTGAGAACGCACCACTACCTTCAGGCTTCCACCAGCCCAAATTCACCACATATGAAGGGAATTTAGACCCCTACATGTACTTGAGCCACTTTCGCCAGGTTATGGCAGTATACCAGCGAAACGAGGCCTTAATGTGCATCCTGTTTCCATCTAGCCTTGGTGACCTGGGCCTGACCTGGTTCGAAAGGTTGCCAGAAGGCAACATAGACTCCTTGCACAACTGGGGGGCAAAGGCGGTTGGCAGGTTTGACCAACAAAACGTTTTTGCACCCTTCAGCCGAAATCAGGATCTAGGCTAAAGGGGGTTAGCAGGTTCGACCAACAAAATTTTTTAGACTCCTTGCCTAACTGGGGGGCAAAAGCGGTTGGCAGGTTTAACCAACAAAACTTTTTTGGACCCTTCAGCTGAGATCAGGATCTAGGCTAAAGGCGGTTGGCAAGTTTGACCAACAAAATTTTTGTACTCTTTCGCCGGGGTGACAGTTACCTCGACCAAAGTAGGTTGGCAGGTTTGACCAACAAGTTTTTTTGGATTCTTCAGCCGAGATACGTATCTCAGCCAAAGAAGGTTGGCAGGATTAGGTAAGGCCAAGCTAATTAGTTTGGTTAGACATACAGTTAGAATGATGCAAAACATTGAAAAAGAAACACAGTAACCGAGCAAAGAGATCAAAATTTTTCATTAATTGGAAGCTGATTACAAAAGGTGGGACATATAGCCCGGTTACACAGAAAGAACGCCTTCTCATGTGATTGCGAACTCGAATGGTATAAATGTTAAAGGCAAAAGTGCGGGGTTGATCAAAATTTTGGAGGTGCATGACGTTTGTAATAGGAGAACGAGGATAATAGGGGCACACCACATATCCTGGGAATGATGTCGTGCCAAATTACTGGAAGGACATGTTGAGCAACTGACAAGACTTATTGGGGCCAAACGAGCTGTGAAACCGAGCAACTTTTTTAGCTCGGCAGAGTAGGGCGTTCTTAGCTCGGCTGGAGGAAAAATAATCCCAATCATACTATGCAGCTGGAATTAAGAGGCAATTGAGAGGGTAATTTGTGAACAAATTGGGCAGAGCTTGGACGAGTCTTCTTTGGAAGTTGGGCCGCACAAAGAGCCAATGAGGTATTTTGTATTTCGGCTTTGGGCTGAGGTAGGTACCAGGACGGTTGAATGTGTTGTTGGAATTGAGATCTATCTACTTTCTGACCGAGATGATAATAGGGCGATGGGCTAAGCTGGGTGTAGCTCGGTAGGATGCCAACCTGTAGCATGGTCATCACGGCTCACCCATGTTGAGCACAGAGCCGAAGTAACTTGGTTGACCGCAGTGTCAGTTGAGGTAAAGGGTTCAGGCATCTCACTTGGCTTGCAGTGATGAGACTCCTAGGAGGACTTTGCTAAGAAGAGTAGAGTCCTACTAAGATTGTGCAAACCATCTCACTTGGTTGGTAGTGAGTAGGGTGTGTGATTCCTAGGAGGACTCTTATAAGGAGAGTTGGAATCCTACTAGGATTGTGTCAGGCAGAATCTATAAAAGCTCATGGCGCTTATTGTCTATTGTCTAGTTGCTGACTTAGGCATCGGAGGGGTTTCCGGCACACACCCGCCGGTTAGCTTACGTTTGTATTTTCAGGTGGCAAAGCAACGATGTTTGGAGAAGTGCAAACTTGATCAACAGGATTATACGAGAAGATTATTTCGTACTCGTACAGTGCACATCAAAATTTTATTCTACTTTATATGGCATAATAAATAATAAACATGAATTTGATCGCATGATATATTTGTTATAAAATATGTTTTCTCTTATAATTAGCAACTTGAATGGTTCAATTTGGATTAACGGAATTTTTTAAATATTTTGTTAAGGAAATGAACTTTAATTTTATGTTACGATTCATTTTTTTATTATTATTATTAGTAAATGAGAAATTTGCATAAGGTTTTAAGAATTTTTTAATAAAAAGTTATAAAATTTTATATTGACAATAAATAGAAAGAGATGTCCCCTCTATGAATGCTTCCTTGATTTTTATAATAAAATGTGTATTATTTAGTAACGTATCTTTCGATATTTAAATAATTAGTTATAAAATTTAAAAGTATTTAAATATAATATTACGAGCAGTTTGATCTTTATTTATGTATCAAAAAAACTTAAACAAATGATACCTTAAAAATTCATTTATAAACTAAATTTTGATCAATCTTATACAATCAATCTTGATTCCATCAGTATTTCTTATGACCATAGGTAAACAATTCTAAACTATGTTTTGTTTTATTTTATTCTAATATTTTGGTTGGAGATAATTATTAAGAACAATTTTTTATTTTTTATTTTTTTTACATATATAAACATGGGGTTTTTTTTTTAAGGTCCTTGATATTATGATTTTATAACATAAAGGACATCAAATATTTTTATGATGTCTAAGGTCCATCAACAATATTTTCATAATGTCTAAGGTCCCTCAACCTTGATCTAGAGAAATTTCAGTCCAGAGAAAATTGGTCCAGAGAAATTTCAGTCCAAATTTCTCTGGAAAATCTAATTATTCTCAGAATTTTATGCAGAGGGAGCCACACATACACCATGCATATTTTTGGTGAATGTTTGTGCACTGATAATCAAGAAATGTCTTTTTTATCTTGAAGAAGTTTACGAATGATTTTTTTTTGTTTCCCCTTCCCTTTTATCACTTGATGCAAGTTCTTCCCAATTCCTAAGAAAAAACAATGTATTGGCTGTAAATTCAAAATTCTTTCTACCATTGTGTTTCGTATACAATTCGTGGCCTTTATATTTCCGCTTCAGTCTTCCATTAATGGGAGAGTTCTACAACTTCTTCAGCGCCGAATCATGACCATTGTCATCATCTCACGTCACAGAGAAAATTGGTCCAGAGAAATTCTGGGAAGAATTTCTCTGGACCAACCCTAATAAAATTTAGTTCAAAAATCAAAGAATTTCTCTGGTTTCAACCTAGAGAAAATTCAATTCAAAAACCAGAGAATTTCTCTGGTTTCAACTTCAAATGAAAAAAAAAAAATTCAATTCACAATTTGGAACCTGGAATGCTTAATTTGAAACCCAGAGAATTTCTCTGGACTAGCATTGCTATTGCTTGTGGTGAACCCAACACAACTGCAATTGTTCCAGCACTTTTCCATACAATCGCTAATGCTTAAGCCCGAATTATCGTCACGGTCACTGGATTCGGCCGAGTTGGAAGTGAAGGCTCGGAGCAATAATGAGATGAAAAGGACTTTTACTTGACTACTTTGCCTCTTGTAGAACACAGAGATGCTGAGGTTTTGAACTCCAGGGAAGAGGGGCCATCATTAATCGATAAAAAATGTTGTAATCAAATGTTGATGTGAATAGATTGTAGCCAAGTGATGCAATAGTGATAGTTGTAACCATAATAGCTTAAATGGTCAAAAATCAACGTTTTAGCAAAAACCAAACAGAGATTTGAAGAAGTTTGGTTCCTCCAAAATGTCAATTTCCTTACTTATGTCCTTTCTTCTCTTTAAAGGAGAATTTGTGTCGATCAATTGTGTTTGGTGTCTTTATTATGTGATTTGTATGTTTATTGAATTCAATGTCCACATTATATTGTTCACTTTTTTACATAATAATTGAATATCAAGACTGATGTAAATTTCATAATATTTATTTGGAAAAGACAAATCCCCGTGCACCTTATAATTACAGAAGAAATGACATAATTTTAGATTTTCTGAGCCATAACTAACTAAATACAAAAACGTTATAAACACAAAAAAGTCATAACTAAATATTTCAAAATAATGTCATAACTAAAAAATAAAATTGGTCATAACCAAAGAAGTGTATAATAGAATTCTCTTACTTTATAAACTCTCCCTATTAATTGACACCAAAAAAATAAAAATAAATAACATAATACAATAGTTAGATACGTCTATTTCTTCATATTTTGATTATTATGAAGTTTTTGTTTTTGGTACAGTTGTTGTTAGAGACTCGAGCGGTGAATATACAAATTTGACAACTTTAAAGTTAGTTTTATTATCACCATGAATCTAAAATAATGATTTGTCTCAATTAGAGGACTGGTGTACCTTGCAATTGCCATCACATTTTTAACTATACTTTCGTTTTGTAGTTGATGCCAGCAAAACCAAATACAATTTATTTTTGGATGTATTGGTACCTTCCATTATTCTTGAAATTGATTGTGGGCGACTCAATTTTTTGAGCCACTTCTTTATAAGAAGATTCCGTGAGGTTAATTATCTGGTTATTGATATTGTTTTACCCTGAAAATTATTGATCACAAGAATTGTTTTCCATAATGCAAAAAGGATTATTGTGTTTGTTCACAATTTCTTCAAATTATAAGGGTTGTGTTTGATTTGCCCAGAGGGAGGGTGGGATAAGACTAAATAATTTCGGGATAAATTTGTCTAGCATTTGGTTCAAATTATTTGATGCGGGATAATTTATTTTGGGAAACATATGTGAGATTATTTTATCTCAAAAATGGGTCAATATATTATGATATAACACTTTTGTCACAAAATAACTAGAATGGCCTCCCTAAAAGGTTATTTGGAAATAATTTATCCAGCCTAAATCTAATCAAAGAAAAGCTTTATTGTTAGTGTTGTTAGATTCCTACGTGTTGCCAATTCCGCGAACAAACTTGATTTTCAAAATTGTATTTTTTCCTCTGTTTTTGACTTTATCACTCGAGTGGAAAACTTACACTCCCAGCAGTTTGGTTTGTCTGCAAGCGAACATTCTAACGCTCGAGCGTAGATCCTTGTTTAGAAACACGCGTTTTAGTCACATCGCTCGAGCGGTCATTCCTACGCTCAAGCGGTGATCACGAATCTGACTGCTATAAATCTATGATTTAATCAGTTTTTAGAGTACGACTTCCAGATCTTCTTTGAGGCAATAAGGGTTTTCTTGTGGAGCATCTTTGTTAGTTTTCTTGATGTTAGTTTGAGTTTGACTCATGGTTTGATAAGTATACATCAAAGGGTTGTTTGATCTTTTCAATACAAAGTGTTTTTCTTTGGTGGAATCTAGAGATTCAAGCGTGGAATCCGGAGATTCAAGCGTGGAATCTTTGAAGGAGTTCGAAGCTGCTCGTGGTTGTTGATTCGACATGGATGTTGTGGATTCGACATCAAGTTGATCAATTCCAAGACGAAGGAGTTGGCGAAAGAGACACAGATTGTTAAAGACAATTTTACAGAGTTTGGGTAAATTATTTGGTAAATTTGTGTTCTTTCATTCTTCATAGTGGATTGATTAATAGCGTTTCGTTCATGATTTTTTATCACAATTGGAGGTGCTCCAATTGTGATTTTTTCCACGTAAAAATCGTTTTTATCGATTTATTATTTGTAGAACAACAATCTAAATCACATTCGTACGTGCTAGATAATTTAGATTGTTAGTTTGGGTTGTTTGAAAATTGTTGCAATTAAATCTATTACAAATCACGAATCACATAGTTTTTTCAAGTATTGACACATACAATGGGACTTTTATTTTTATTCTTGTTTGATCAATTAATCGACTCAATTGTCTAGGAGTTATGGAAAATTTAACATGCATAGCAAAAAGAGTAGCAATGTTACGATGATCACATTTCTCTTATCACATTATTTTTAATACTTGTCTTGGTTTAATAGATCATACTATTTAAATATATATCCAATACAGCATGGCAAATCATATAAAAAATAAGATATAATTATTATAACATTATTTCAAAATGAATGTTATTTTTTTTTGGTACTTTGATGAGACTAGTGATTATACTTGATTAGAGTATGATTCTTTTTATTTTCTCTTCTCTTTTGTTTTTTTCTTCGGGTCATTCTATGGTCTATGCAAATTAGGATAAAAATTAGTGTAAATCATCTAACATTCCAATCCACAAATTCTGATTTGTCCTATAAATTTCAATAAGCCAAAAAAAAAAAAAAACAAAAAAGTAAACAAACAAATAAATAAAATAGTGGAGTAGCCTTGCACGTTGTGGTTGATGGATAGAGTCATTCTCATGAAAGGTGACTCGGTTGTCCATTGTAGTTTGTGACAAGCTATGCCCCTAACTAAATGAAAAATGATAGGCTGAAGGACCAAAAAAAAAAGAATAATATGAACACATCATCACATGCCTCAACTAGTGTTGTGTCCAGTGACCAATTGCTTGGGAGACCAAGTTAGGTCCCATATGGATGGTTCCATCCATCCACTGCCCTTTTCAGATCCCCCTTTGATACCCAATAAAACACACATGAAAAGTCACTTTCTATACACTCATTGGTTTGCACCATTATACAACTCTATTCTCTAAGTTCAGATATCTATCCTATTTTCAGAGTTAAATCATGAGCGTAATTACTTACTACCACTCTCTGTATGAAACAAATTGTAGCAGTACATGTTTGTATTAAGTGCCCAATTGATATTTTGAATTTTGGGCACTTGAGCAAAAATTTAACCAACACTAACCAAATCTTTATTATTTGAGAGAATTTAAACTAAATAATTTTTTTTTATTTTATTTTTTACTTTAGTTTCTTACTACTAGATACACACAGTAAAACCCATTATTTTGTTTCAAATGTGACGACAGAGGTAAAATTGATACGATTTTAGAAATTTTAAAAGTAAAATTAAAATTATTTGAAATTTAGGAATGTCATTAAAAATTGGGACAAAGTATAAAAATAAAAATGAAATCTTCTTGAGAATTTGTCCTTAAAAAAGTAATTAAGAATTGATATTAAGCTCAAATCCATGGAGGGAGAAAGTTGAGAGAAAGATGATTTCAAGTCATGTCTTAAAATATTCCTGTGTAAACTTTCTGATCTTGCTCTCTTCAAAGAACAGTTAATTATGCCTTTTTTCCCCCTCTCTTCAATGAATAGTTAATAAAAAAATCCTAGGAATTTTAAACATTCTATTAAAATTTTTATCAAATACTTACCTCACTGTGTTTGATTTTAATTTTTTGAATTCAATTTTTTAAAATTGAGTTATTTATTTATTTTTTTTGGCTTTAGTGAATATTTTGAAAATTTTAAACAACTTTTTTTTACTTTTTAGATGCACCTTCATTAAATGTATCTAAATGTAAAATATTCATAAAAAAATATTTTAAAAAATCAATAAATATACAAGAATATGAAAAATATACTAAACTTTCACATATATATATTTTTTTTATTTTTGGTATTTAGTAAATTTTTTAAAGATTTCTTTCACGAACATTATACTTTCCAAGTATATTTATATTAGGTATACTAAAAATTAAAAAAATTGCTTAAAATATTAAAAAAAAATCAATGAAAAAAAAAATGCAAAAAACAAAAAATTTTAATTTTTTAAAAGGTGAATTCAGAATTCACAAACCAAACAAACTGTATATGATCAGTGTGAATCTCACATGAATGTGAGTCTCGCACTATGTAATTGTTATGTTAAAATTATAATAAAATATTTTATATCCCTAATATTGCTCATGCTTAATTATGTAGTGAGTATTTGTGTGCTGAAGTGATTGAGAATTGCAAATTGCATTTGAGTCCCAATTTTGCTCGTAATTGGATGGTGTTGGAGTGACAGTGGACATGGTAGAGCGTTGGATTGCTTTGCTAGTGGTAGAAGTGGTGTCAATTTAAATAGGTTTAAATAGATACTCATATTTAACACGTGTAAATCTAATTTAATATACTTGCACATTGTAGGAAAATTCATACTTTTTGTGAGAGAAGTTATACATTTTGTGAGATGAAAATTATGAATTTTGAAGTTATGATGTGCACTTAAAAGTCATGTATAATTAAAGTTATATTTTTTGTGGTTATACATTTTATGAGAAGTAAAAATTATACATTTTGTGAAAGAAATTATGTTTTTTTGTTGCACATCATAGCATTCTCCCCATATACACTTTATAATTACAGAAGAAAATGACATAATTTCATATTTTTTGAGTCATAATTAAAATTAAAAAAAAGAAGTCATAACTAAATATAAAAAAGTTATAATCAAATATCTCAAAATAATGTCATAATTAAAAAAAGAAGAAGTTATAATTAAAGAAAAAAATGACTAACTAAAAATATATATAATATGAGAGTGTGTCTAATGGAATTTTCCTTAAACTAGATTTGATTGAGTTTTCACATTAAATAATACAAAAAATCTATTTTTTAAACCTAAAAAAGAAAAATATGGATGTAGTACAGAAAACTCAGGTCAGCCGACTCAAAACATATGGCATGAAATTTTCAAGAAAACACTACTATACATATCTCATGTTGGATACACTTTAGTTATGTCATTTTTTTTTATCTATAGCTGTGACTAATTTTTTCTTTAATTATGACATTATTTTAAGATATTTGATTATGCATCATATAATGTTTAGTTATGTTTTTTTCTTTTAAATTTTTTTTTTAAGTTATAACTCAAAAAATATGAAATTATGTCATTTTTTTTGTTTAATTATAAGGTGGATGTGGTGCACCATGAGAGAGATTTGTATGCAGATATGATAGATCCATGATACCTTCTATTATTGTGATTGGTGAAAAGTAGTGGAATAAAGGGATAACCTCCTCTCTATACTTGCATGTCTCCATATCCATTCATTTTGTTAAAAAAATATGATTTATTTCTGTATTTATAATTATCTGATAAATCTAATTTTTCGTATAGATAACCTTTATTATAAAGCCTACGAAGTAGATGGTTTAAATAATCAAAATGAGTTTAAATTAAATCTCACAACAACAACAAAAAGAAAAAAGAATAAATATGAATAAGAGGCACTGATTGAATTTGACTAGAGTATATTAACCCTTTGATCAGGAAAATAACAACTCATACAAAGATATTGGTAAGTTTAAATTTAAACACTCTAAGAAGTTGGATTATGAAATTTCACCAAAATGATGTAAAAATGGTCGGAATCTGTTGAACTAATAGTTTCAAGAATTACATGAATTGTAATACTTGAATCAAATTGTGAATTGTGTGATTCATTATGTAAAACCCAAGTTGTGTGTAGGATTATTTTATTAGATAGATGAGTAATTAAATTAATTTATATGGGTCATTTATTAATATCAAAGAATTAGTTATGAGATGGCATTATATATCCTATTACTTAGATGGGTAATTTTGTAACTTTGAGAAATTAGGTTTATAAGCCCACCTATTGTGGCTTTAAGTCTTGGAAAACAAACAAAACAAAGGCTGGGAATTGCTCCATAGGCGGCTAGGGTTTGAGAAGGTAAAAGAAAAAAAAAAAGAAAAAGAGAAGAGAGGTTCAAGTGAGGCTACAATAGGGATTGGAGGCAGCACGTTGGTGATTTTGGGACACCCATTGGTTAAGGTAAAATCTGTCTTTACTGTTAATTATTAAGTTTATGTTGAGGAATTAA
>NW_021025826.1:2428070-2445793 GCF_004153795.1 Camellia sinensis | reverse complement strand
TTCTAGAATACAAAAACAACGCCACATCAAAACAATAGGAGAATCTTAAATTTCTTATTAAAGATTATTTTGCGGTGAAGATGACGGTCGTTAATGCACTTTGTTGTCATTTAATTGTTAGATAGCTCAATATACATTGTTGGGTCCATTTCCTAATAGTTTAAGCTTTTGAAAAAAATTGGTAATGTAACATGGTATCAAAAAGGGTGACCATTGGTTCAATGGTTAAATCTTGGCCTGATAACCTTAAGGTTATGGGTTCAAATCTTGGGGCCACCACTTTGTGCATTACGCCAAAGGTTAGGTGTGTACTCAATCTTTCCCCTCCCAAACACACATTAATGTGTGTTAAAATTGATGTATTATTGATTGATGTAATGTTATTGTGTATATTACAAATGGTGGGTGGCTCATTATATAGGAGAGGGTGAGTGTAGTAGGTGAGAAGTAGGTGGTGGTAGGTGATGGTAAATTTTAACAATGTGTACTAATTGAGCGTTGTTTTTTGTAACATGGTATCAGAGTTTTGGTTAAGAGAGGTCTTGGGTTCAAGTCTCTTAGTTGACATTTGGTATTTTGTCCGTATTTGGTTTCTCCCTTTTTGTTTTGTTGTTTACTTCTCCTTCTATTTGGTTCTCTATTTGTTTCTCCACGTGCAAGACGGGGTTGCACTTGAGAGAGGCTGTTAGATAGCTTGATATACATTGTTGGGCCCATTTCCTAATAGCTTAGGCATTTGAGAAAATTGGTAACTTAACACTAAAGGTGGTAAAAAAGAAAAAGAAAAAATTTATTCATGTGCCAACATTTTTTTAAATGTTTCTCATATTGACATGCTGTTGACAAATTGGTGGACGATGGATCCTTGTATTGTTATTATAGTTGTTTAACTTTTCAATGTCAATGTCATGATTGGTAGAAAATTACAAGTTAAATAAATTACACTAGCAATATCCATTTGTTGCATGATTTCTTTTCCCTTTCCTAAGTGAGAATTGCTTGTTGATGGGTTCTTGACTTGTTTATGGGTATGACTTTGATAAGTTTTATAATGCAAATATATGTATTGAATGGTATAACATTCCTTGTTTTTTAAACTAAAATATTAGTTGTTAATTTCATCTAATCATTAATGTCAACCTTGTGGAACTTCTCTAATATGTACCGATTTTGATTGCATTTTGTTCTTTGAAGGGATTGGAAATAAGCAAAGAAGCATGACATGGAATAACAGGTACACAATACATGTCCTATTCTTGAACTTTATGTTCTCTCTTTTGTATTTGTATGTATGCTTCTTGAACTTGTATTCACTAGTTAATTGTTTCAAATTTGCATAACAGTCCTTCTCTATTTTTTTCACCTTCATTCTTTTCGTCTCTTTCACTTTCCAATGCCGACCAATACTCCAATGCCCTCCATAGCCATCCCCCACCCCTTCTCCAACCTCCACAACCACTGTCACCGCTATGGAGGGCAAGAAAGTAGTGGTCGGCATTGGAAAGTGAAGGAGACAGAGAGAATGAAAGAGAAAAATAGAGAGGACAAAGTGCAAAAGTGGGAGATGAGGTGCAAGTCCATGTGTAGGGTGGTGTGGGGTGCAAGTCATGTCTATGTGGAGTGCAAGTTGTTGGTAGACAGATTGATTTTATCAGAAACAAAAATAAAGGGTGATGGGAAAGATGGAATTGGGGTTGACGGTGGTTGGAGAAGGGGGACAATGGTTATGATGGGTGAGGGGGTAATGGTCAACATTGGAAAGTGAAGGAGATAGCGAGAATGAAAGAGAAAAATAGAGAGGACAAAGTGCAAAAGTGGGAGACGAGGTACAAGTCTGTGTGTAGGGTGGTGTGGGGTGCAAGTCATGTCTGTGTGGAGTTCAATGAGCATAATCAAAAAAATGAAACTATACTAATAATTGATAGAAGTAATTCCAATAAACAAAACAATTTTACAAACAGTATAAAACTCCCAAATCCTTTAAAAGCGGCTAATAATAATTAAAATTAATATCCATTAAAAAAAGGAACCTGAATGATCCTGTGCTATAGGATTAGCATTAGGGGTTCATAGTGTGAGGGCAATTGCAGATGGAAATGGCAAGCAATGAAAGAGCATACACGATCCAGGAAATGAGCTTGAGGCAGAGGGGGAAAGAGACGGTGATGGCCACAAAGAAAGCAGTAACTCCACAGAGTAGTCCAGCGTGCTCAAGCAAGCAGCCTGGTTTTGGGTAGTTGGCAACAATGTATTTAGCAGATGGAAATGGCAAGCAAAAGAGCATATACGATCCAGGAAATGAGTTTGAGGCAGAGGGGGAAAGAGACGGTGATGGCCACAAAGAAAGCGGTAACTCCATAAAGTAGTCCAGCGTGCTCAAGCAAGCGGCTTGGTTTTGGGTAATTGGCAACGATGTATTTAGCAACAACGAGAAAAGCGAGTGTAAACACCATTAAGGGACCCTGCAATTGGAAGGTTATAGGGTAGTGTTTACGAGTCTAGATGGATCGGAAGGTGATTTCAAAAGTTGCTGTCAAGCAGAACGCTACAACTAGCTTTGGCAATTCTAGGTCTTGTTGCTGAGCATTGCGTGGAATAACTGGTTCAGGTGGGGCATCAAGACGAGGAGGAGGAGGAGCTTGGGCTACTGATTTAGAAGGCTCGGCGGTGGTGGCAGCAGCTGCATCAAAATGATTGAGAATTTGAATCATTGATTCAGAAGGCGGCGGAACTTGGGCTCCCAAGTGTTCTTGGGTCGTGTTGGAGGCTGGAAAACCGCCCAAGTCCGTCGACCCAGATGAAATTACTGGTTCAGGCGGGGCATCAAGACGAGGAGGAGGGTAAGGATAAGCATACTTTGGATCATTCATCTTTGCAACACCCAAGTCCGTCGATCCAGATGGAATTACTGGTTCAGGCGGGGCATCAAGACGAGGAGGAGGGTACGGATAAGCATACTTTGGATCATTCATCTTTGCAACACAACCCCAAAACAAGAAAAACAAAAACAAAAACAAGAAGAAGAAGAAGACGATGATGATGAAGGAAAGATCAGAGAAACAGAGAGAGAGAGATGTGCTTGAGTGGTCTCACCTTGCTCAAACTTGTAGTTGTTAAATAGACGAGCTAGCTATATGCCGAAAACAAAAAGCACTAGTTAAATTCAACATGTCTTGAATAGAATGTTTTCTTTATTTTCTCTTGAATAGAAAATATTCTTTATGAACCCTCTATCCACTTTTTCCATAGTTGATGCAAAAAAACATTTATGGCCTTTATATTCTAGTTTCATAAAGAACCCAACAACAAGAGATTCTTAAGGGAAAAGGAATCCTACAACAAACTTATATTTCTGGCCTTTATCTTTTAGCTTTGTAAAGAATTGATCATTATTTTAGCTTTGAAAAGAAATTCTTTTAGCTTTATTTTTAGCTTTGGAAAGGAATTCTTTTAGCTTTGTTTTTAGCTTGGAAAAGGAATTCTTTTAGCTTTATTTTTAGCTTTGAAAAGAAATCCTTTTAGCTTTGAAAAGAATTGACATTTTCTTTGAAAATAAATTCTTTTAGCTTTGAAAAGAATTGACATTTGCATAACAGTGATTTTTGATTATATTGATTTACAATGTGTTGGTTGCATTTAGTTTTCTTGTAAATTTGTAGAGCATTATTTCCATTGTGCAACATCATCTATTTCTAACTGAATTATAATAAATATGGATGCATCTCATAGTGTTTTTTCATTTGAATAGCTTCTCATTTTTCATTTGGTAACCCAAGCTACTTGAATCTCAGTTTGCATGGCAGGATGCTGCTATTTGCCAGATATTGTAAAAAATTGAGCTCTTTCTTTTGAAGTACCGGAGTAGTCTATAAACTAATATGCAATTCAATACGATTATGCATAGTGGCTGACAAGGCTAACTAACAACATAATCTATATCTAGGTGAGTATGAGATGGATAAATTAACTTACCAACCTGCCTCTGACATCTCTCCCTGTCAAATGAATCTTTAGTTTCATCCCCTAACATGCAATTCTGCTCCAACATGGTATCAGTAGCTTTATACCCAAGCACACTTTGTCCTTAAGAAGGTCCAAAACATATGTTCTCAGTGAGATAAACACTCTCTTTGAGATGTTGAAACATCAATACTCAAGAAGTACTTTAAGTTACCAAAGTCTTTTATCTCAAACTCCTTAGTAAGATAGCTATTCAACTTCTGCTTTTCTATAGATCAAATATCATCAACATACACAAGGAGTGCAGTAACCTTGTTTTCATGTGACTTGAATAAATTGGGTATGGTCATCTTGACTCTATTTGTAGCCACATCTAAGCATAGCCCAAGTAAACCTCTCAAATCATGCTCTAGCAGACTTTGTAAATCCTATAATGCCTTTTTAAGCTTGCACACTCCCATCAACTGAGAAATCCTCAAAGCCAGGTGGAACATCTGTCAATACTTCTTCCTCTAAGTCTTCACAGAGTAAAGCATTCGTCATATCTAATTGTTAAAGAGGCTCAATATGTTAATTCTCTAGAATAGGCCACACAAAGAGCTTTTGAAATGGCAATGCTGTGAATTTCAGTTAATTTGAGTGCTTAACTAACTTGCCATGAGACAAAATTGCATGCTCATATCAGTGAGTTTTTTCAAGAATATGTCATATCAGAGAAATTCTACCTTGCAGCAAACTTGACTCCACAACGTCTGGCTTATTTATTCTCTTTTCTGCAAACTGTGCTTTAAGCCGTATGAAATGTTCATGAGTACTGTCATTGCTTCTAATCTGGATTTTCACATGACTTTGTGGATACATCTCTCATTGATAACATCTAAAATAACTTCAAAAGCCTGATAAGTGATGTGCGCTTGGCCGGTCACAATGATCTTCGGTGCTATTACTGGAATAGAACAACCAACTTCACTGGATAATTATACTTGATTGACTAGCATAAGCAAATAATATGAAGTGCCAAGCACTTAAAAGGTATTGATCATTCTCAGTGACTCCTATTAGTTCTTCTGTGTCATTTTACATCCTTTAACATTTGCTCAATATTGATGACTGCGTATTTCAATAAACTCACAGAATTTGACTTTCTTCATAGAATGCTTGCATGGCAGTGAAACTGTAATATCTACTCAGACAGTTCTCACATCCTAATTATCTCTAGCATGTGGGTGATTTTATCTATGCATTATCCACTTATTATATAAATGAGTTCAAATTTCCAGTTGCAGGATGTTGATGAATGAAACACTGTCAATGGCAGATATTGAACTTTATCAACAACAAAAAAAAATTACTTCTTCTATTTGCATTGCAAAAGGATCCCAGTTCCCTCCCTCTCGCACTCCTGCCTCTATCACTGCTCTGTCTCCATCGCAAGAGTTGCTGTACAGGTATCTCCCTCTCTCTCTCTGTATCTCCCTCTCGATTTGCCTCAGTTTCTATCTGTCTCTGTTTACACACACACACATACATATATATATATATATATGTATGTATGTGTGTGTGTGTGTGTGTGTGTGTGTGTCAAAACACACAGAATATTTGTTGTACGAAATGCCCTCAATTAGGGCATTGTTATTCAAATGTGTTTGAAATGAAAAATTAGGGCAATGCTTGGGGTGAATCAACCCATTTGCTACATAAACTAGGGCAAAGAGTACTTTTGGCATCTTCATTCTAGTATTACCCATTTTTTAACATATGGCATTTTTTAACATATGTTAGCTCAAGTGAAAGAGTACTTTTGGCATATTATGTAATCCATGTGAATTTGTATAATTAATCAAGTATACAAACATTGATAGAGTAGAATAGTGAAAAATGATTTATGTAGTCTATCTCACTTGAATAGGATACAAGCCTTAATTTTAATTTGGTTTGGACTGTGGCAATGCATTTTTCTATTGGTTAAATGGTGGATCATCAATCTTACATGACAATAATGTTTTTTGTTGTAGGCAATGTGAGGTTAGTTTGCTTTTCTAACATAAATTCTTCAACTAACTAAGGCATATTGATTGCTAAAGGAAATTGTTTGCTAGTGAAGATCCAGTCATCCTCTGATCAGCTGCTATTATGTAGCTTGGGTATTTTTTATATTAACATTAACAGTTAGGGGTGAACCGCTGATATGTACCTTGGGTATTTTTTATATTAACATCAACAGTTAAGGGTGAAGGATGGAACATTTCATTTTGCATGACAACTTGGTAATTTGAAATATACTTGTATAATCATATTACAGTACAAGGGATGTTTATCTTGGACTTATGAATAGGGATTTTCTGGACCAAACAACTCTTTGGCTCAATTGATTTGTACCCGAAGTTGACATCCTCTTACTTTTGTTTCACATCAAAGTCTTTTCTACAAACCTGTATTGTCCAACAAGATGAGGGATTTTAACTTTGTTAATTAAAAATTTCTTTTCTATGGTAGAAATGTGATTCTCAAACAATTAAGAACTGTCAAGGTAGTGAAACGGCACATGAATAAATCATCTTCTTAAAGGGAACAAGGTTTGACGAACCAAGACATTGATTATGGATGTTCTAATGAAATTCAGCTGTGACATTGAAGTTTATTTGATGCCATTGATGTTGTCCTGTTTCGTTACATTCTGTTTTGTTTCTAAAGTGGCAAAAGTTGAAGTTTCCCTGAAGTAGTCACTCAAGAATAATGTGGAGCACTCCCCAGTTGCACAAGTGACCTCTACATACTGGAGAGCTGTCCATAAGCTACTCTAGGTCCAGAACACCATTTCGGAGTCCCAGAAGCACCAGGTAATTTTTCTACTCTGCAATCTCTGTCTCAAATATTCTTCCCTAGCTTTCCCACTACGCCTTCTGCTGCCTAAAACCTAAAGACTGTAGTGATAGAGCAGCAGTGTCAACCAATTTCTTTGGTTGTTGCTCAACATCATCTTAATTGGCCTGCATTTTGCTTAACTTCATCTGTCAAAATAGCCATCCAATTTATTCAAACCTGACTACTCAACTTCCTCCAATTTTTTTTTTCCATTGCCTTCTCACTAACCTTTGCCTCCCACTTTGTAGTGAGTTACCTATCATAGCCCAAGCTTTATAGTGACTTGCTATCTTCTTTGCTGCCACTGCATTCTGCATTGCTATATGATTCCCTACAACAGCAGTCCTCGCAGGCCCCAACTGGTCTGTTTATGCTGTCTCCATGCTACTCATTCTCATATACACCACACTAATAAGCATGAACGAGAACCAACCCCCCAAAAAAAATACACACACGCACACACGCATTTTATCCAGTGTCTGTAAGAATATGAATATGTACACTCACACAGCAGAGTACGGAAGGTTTTGTTTGAGCAATTTGCAGAGAATGAAAATGCCTTGGTGGGAAGGCTACCTACTTCAGAAATTGTTCTTGAAAATCTTCCATTGGTGTTTGTGGATGACGACAATGCACTTTGTGTAGTTTGTAAGGATCATACAAAAATTGGGGAACAAGGAAAGCAGCTACCTAGTTCATTCCTTTACCAAAGAGCATGTCATGTGCAGTGAAGTATTCTAAGCTCAGGTTTTATCTTGGAAGTTTTTTTTTTTCTCATGAGCGTCAGATTGTATCCATTGTACATAATGATGATGAATAGTCTCATTGTGCAAATCACTTATATTTTCATCATTGTAGATATAATTATGTTTTGTCCCATGTGTAATTTACCTCCTGATAAATGAGCATGTAATTCCCTTTTGTCCAAGAATGTATTTCACTGTTCAATCCACAAGCCATAGAGGATAATCACACATTGATCAAATTACAAAGTGTAAAATCCACGTTGCTTTGGAAAAAATACTTTAGTGTGTTTAATATTTCAATTAAAATTTGAATAAACATGAGGTTGTTTGTACTTTTGTGTTGTCTTGACGTCCATGTTGTAATGGTTCAATGATTTGCTCATGTGTAGTAAGTTTTTTTTTCATTCAAAATTTGATTTGAATCAATAATTGGGTGAAGTTTAGGTAGAATTTTATAAAATTACAGGAGAACAAACTATTATAGGTGGATTGAGAAAGTGGAAGATAAATAAATAAAAAAAATGTTATATGTATGAAAACTCTTACTAAAACTTTTGATGAAATATACATGTTCAAATATCATTAGATGTCCAAGCATTATTATATTTTTCACAATCAAATCTATTAAATCTTTTGTACTTTTAGCAAAAATTTTAGTGAGAGTTTTCTATATGGGTAAATTATACTTTGGCCAAGTTTGGCAAGTCCATAAAAAGTCAAAAAGTCAAAAAGTTAAAAAGTTAACACTATTCACCAAAAGTTAATAATTATGGCTGCAAAACTCTCAATCTTAATTTTTTTCTACACACTAATTTATACAATTTTTTAATACACATTTTTTCATAAAAAGTTAAAAAGTTAACCCAAACATTCATATTTTTTTTTCTCAATTTTTAGTCCAAAAAGACAAAAAGTACACTTATTTAGGACACCCCAAACAACCCTTTTGTCCCCTTTAAGTTTGGTCACTTCACTTTGGCTCTTAAAGTTTATTTTTTTCCACTTTGACCCTTTATGTTTCATGTTTTTCCCAATTTACTCCTAAAACTATTTTTTGTTTGAAATTAGACAAAAATGTCACGATAACTGCCACATAACATAAAAAAAAAAAATTATTATATTAGGGTTTGAGTTTGTATTATATGTGCAAGTTATATATAATAAATAATTGGGTTAATTACATAAAAAATTCCAGGGTTTCATGCCTTTTTCATTTTAAACCCTAGGTTTTCAATTTCAACAAATTAAACCTCATCCTTCCACCTGTGTTTCAATTTGGCCCCCCGTCCATCTCCATCATATTGAAGTAACAAAAATTTGGACAAAATTTCAGATTCAAACCCATATGTTTAAGCACTTGTATCTCTCTCGTTATAACTCTGTTTCGCCTCATTTTCACGTCGTTTCATTCACCTCATGGCCTAGTTTCATTCCACTCCTCGTATGCTTTGTTCTACCTCTTTTTGCATGCCGTCGGACCTTCGAAAGTTGACCAAAAATAAGATTTTTCTCCCTTTAGATGAAATTTTAAGATTCAAACCTACATGTTCAAGCACCTCTATTTTGCCTCATTTTTGCTTCGTTGATTCATCTCAAGGCTCAGTTTTCATTCCACCTCTCATATGCCTTGTTCCACCTCTTTTTGCATGACATCGGAGCTCCAAAAATTAGCCGAAAATAAGATTTTTTCTCTCTTTTTCCCCCTCTCTATCTTCTATCTCTAGCTTCTTTCTTTTTCCTTCATTTCCACAATTATTCTCTCTTTTCCTCTTCTTTCATGGCCCTTCCCCCACCCTTATGTTTCTTTCCCTTCTTGTAAGTCATATACCTTCATATTTGACGGTATTGCCACCATCAGAGGTTCAGTGGCTACCATGACCTTGGTGGAAGGGCCATGAAGGAAGAGAAAAAAAAAGAATAATTGTAGAAATGGATGAGGAAAGAAGAAGCATGGAGATAGATGATAGAAAAAAAAAAAAAGAGAGAAAAATCTTATTTTGGTCAATTTTCAAAGCTTTGATAGCACGCAAAAAGAGATGAAATAAGACATATGAGGGGTGAAATGAAAACTAAGCCAGGAAGTGAATCTAACGACGCGAAAATGAGGCGAAATAGAGTTACGATGAAAGGGATACAAGTGCTTGAACATGTAAGCTTAAATATAAAAATTTTGCCCAAAGAGAAACATCTTATTTTTGGCCAACTTTCAGAGCTTTGACGGCACGTAAAAAGAGGTGGAACAAAGCATATGAGAGGTAGAATGAAACTAGGCCATAAGGTGAATCCAACGACGCGAAAATGAGGCGAAATAGAGTTACGATAAGGGAGATACAAGGGCTTAAACATATGGGTTTGAATTTGAAATTTTGCCCAGATTTCTGTTACTTCAATACGATGGAGATGGATGGGGGACCAGATTGAAACACGGGTGGAAGGATGTGATTTAGTTTGTCGAAATTGAAAACCTAGCGTTTAAAATGAAAAAGGCGCGAAACCTTGGAATTTTTTTGGTAATTAACCCTAAATAATTTTAATGTCATATGACTATTCATGTATCATTTTCTATCTAATTTTTAATTGAAATTTATTTTATGATAAATTGGAAAAAAACTAGAAGCATGAAAGACCAAAATGAGAAAAAAACATACTTTAAGGTCAAAGTGGAAAAGTGACTAAACATAAAAAAGGGCAATGTATAATTTGTCCTTTCTATATTATTCAAATAGAATATTTTATGAAGATCTTGTGGAAGGTATAATAATTTTATGAGTAAATTATATTTTAGTCTCCAAAGTATGAGTTTTACATCATTTTAGTCTTTAATATTTAAATTATGTCAATTCAATACCCAATCCAATGTTATAAAAAGTATTTCAGTTTGATTGTCAATATTCAAATTGTATCAATTCAATCTTCAATACAAAAAGTGTTTCTATTTAATCACCAAATGTTTAAACCACATCTATTACTAGAGTTAGATTGGAAGATTAAACTGCATCTATTAATAAAAAAAATTGAAAAAATAATTTAGTAATATATAACCACCCCCAGCTTAAAATGTTTTGCTAACCAAGTAGGATTAATTCAATTTATCACTCAGTGTTAAACATCATAAAGCAATATTAAATGAAAACTCTTTCCTACGTTATTTATTTCTTCCTATTTTAGAGTTATTTTTCTTTTATTGGTGTTGGTATGTGAGGTAAGAGGTGCCAAATTACAAAATTATTGTAGATTACCAATAAATAATCTACTACAAATTAACTAGAGTTATTTTTCTTTTATTGTTAAATAATCTACTACAGATTAACAATAAACAAATAACATGTAGCTCTCTCACAAAAAGTGATAATGAAAGAGAAATAAAGTGCAAAATTATAGTAACATTTTCAGTAAACAGACAAGTGGCTCACCTCTTCTACATTTTTACAAAAAACAAAATAAATAAATAAACACCTGAAATTGCGACGATGGATAGATAGATATAAGAGGTCAAAGGGAACTCAAATAATCTTTAATCAAAGTGAAGAGATGACTGGAATTCGAAACACCATCCAGTTTCTGAAACATGATTCTGTCCATCCGGGCTTGAATTTCGTCAGAAGATGCCAAGTCTTGCAGCAATTCTTGCAATGTCCTATCCACCCCAACCAGTGTTACCAATGCCGAGTAAGATTTTCGGCAGGGTTGGGGACGGTCTTGATAGCTCAACAAGAGTAACCTTAACATTTAGGATACCTATTAGAATCAAGCCTCAATAGACGTAAAAGAAATTGAATCGACAAACTAGCAACTTTAATGTTATACATGTAAAAGAAATTGAATTGACAAACTATCAAGTTCAATGTTATTGTGTGAGTGATTTTCTGACCACACTGCCAACTCAGTATTCAGCTGGAAAGCACCGGCAGAATAGATGACACCTGGCTGACCTGCAACAGAAAGAAGAGACTCCGGCGGTGGTTCGTCCACCCGGGGGTACTCCGACGATCAAGTCAGTACTCAATATCTCTCAAAGATAATCAATAGTGCTTAACTCACTAGACAGAATATCAAAAGCATACCTTAGACCCATGGGGGTGCCTCCCTTTTATAGCCAACACAATCCTAGTGCCAAATAGAAGCCTAGCTCTAATGGACTTAGGATTACTGCTAATCTTGGACTCCTAGTAGAATTAGGATAAACTCTCTAAGAGTCTCATCTTTACCCAAACTGAAGTCTTCTCCCATTTTAGGACTCTTGTCCCTTATCCGCTTATCTCAGACTCCGGTATCTTTGCAGATAACCTTGGCTTAGCCGAGATGATCTCGGCGTCATAACCAGGACACATGGGACCTCGGCTGGCACTTCGGTGACACTTCTGCCACGTGTTGTCATTCAAAAATTATGTCCCCACAACTGCCCCTTAGGTTCTATTACCTCAGCATCCTGAGGTGATGGAACCTATATCATTTTTTCCATTTAGCACGTCGGCTAAGCTCGCTTCATCATCTATTGCCGAAGTCAGAACTCGTCGACTCAACATGACCAAGACCTATAGTTTGCTTTCATCAATGCCTTAGAACCAACGACCAAGTTCGTTCAAGTTTCTCAGCCGAAACCGTCCTTCTTTGCAACCGTCTCGAGGTGACACACCTCGGTTATACAAACTGATGATTTACCTCGGCAAGTACCCAAGTACCTTTCTTGGTATAACCTTGGTTTCACCTTGTAAATTTTTCCACAAAATCTCAACAAGTGTTTAACCTTAGTCTAACTTGTAAACTTTT
The DNA here is from genome assembly GCF_004153795.1 of Camellia sinensis. Taxonomy (NCBI): domain Eukaryota; kingdom Viridiplantae; phylum Streptophyta; class Magnoliopsida; order Ericales; family Theaceae; genus Camellia; species Camellia sinensis. The sequence goes on along the minus strand of NW_021025826.1, from coordinate 2,433,452 downwards.
TTCAAGTTTCAACAAGTGTTAAATATCATCTCGGTTTAACTTCAACTTGTAAACTTTTCTCAAGTTTCAACAAGTGTTAAACATAATCTCGAGCATCATTCTTCAGCCATTTGCCCCCTAATGTGGACTTAAGTTCCACTTTTTTGCATAGGCTTCAGCTTCCTTTTGCATGTAAGGCAAATAGCATCCCTACGACATTGCTCTATAGGCAAGGGATTTGCCCCCTGCATGGCTTCCATATACTCCTTTGTAGACCTTATATAAAAATTCTTTAACTTAGGCCAAGCTCTTCTCTTCTCGGACTTAACTATCTAGGCCGAGATCTTGTCTTCTGAGATCTGGAATCCGGGATCTGCTCACTTGGGCTGAGCTCTTGTCTTCTCGTATCCAGTGTTATCTCGGCTTCACTTCGGTGAACCATTTCTCTTCTCTTGTTTGGATGCCTTTGTCCTCAGCGTGTCATCCTTGGCTCTGGTATACTTTTCTATCCTGGCTATCAGCTCCTCCATGCTTTTCGGCAATGTCTTTGCAAGTGATTTTCGAAGCAGGTAGTCATCCTTCAAGCCGTTTTTAAATAACACTACCGCCACCTCTTGGTTGCATCCTGGTATTCGGTTGAATACCTCATAATACCTTTTGGCATAGGCCCTAAGGCTTTTATCCTCGTCGATCTTTAGGGCCATTAGGGCGTCCACCCTCAATGGCTGTAACTTGTTTGTCACGAACCTGGCCATAAACATCTCGGCCAGGCCTTCCCAAGTCTTCACACTTCCCTTTAGTAGTTTGTGAAACCAATCTGTTGCAATCTCCCCGAAGGACGAGGGGAATACTTTGCAGAGCAACGGCTCGTTCCCACTATACAATGCCATTGAGTTCAAGTACAATCCAACGTGGAAGTTGGGGTCTGACTTACCATCGTATATTTAGAACCTCGGCATACTGAATCTCTTCGGTGCTTCAAATCTATCCAATTCCACTGAGAACGGTGTTCTCGGCTTATCAGGGGAGTTTACGGGATTTTGTTGCTTCCTCTTGAGGTAATCTTTTAAGTCCTCCTTTGTCCGTCCAGGAGCTTGGCTATCTCCTAATTTCAATCTTTTTGGTGCATTATTTTCGGCTTCATGGTGAGTCCTCTTCGACCTTTCTCCATTAGTTGTCTCAAAGCACAGCGTCTTCCCCTGAACATATCGATGTTCTTTGGGGTCTGCCTCCTTTGTGCGATGCGTCCTCCGTGATTCTTCCCTTCTCGACTCTCCTCGTCCGACCTCCCTGGAAGGTTGGTGAGAGCTTCTTTTGCTCCTGGTGTGCTGAGGGGCTATGGGGATTGTTTTCTGCCCTCCCTTCTGGGCATTGGCCGCTGGAATCGGCGTGTCTTGCAGCGGGAATGGCGGCTGCATGACGTTGTTTTGCATCATGAAATTGACAACCGATTGCAGGTCTGCCAATTTGTTTGTCATCTCTTTCACCTCCTCGTCCCTCCGCAGGCATCTATCCTTCCATACCTGGAGGTCATCCTCATTGTAGTACCCACTTCGATCTGGCTTCTTTGGCACGTCACCATCCTGGCCAACGTCTTTCTTGCTGTGATTTTGGTCACGAGTTTCTGTGTCGCGGTTGTCTCCTTCGACGTCCAGGTCGATAGGTCTGCCACTCCCAGCAGGAGTGTCGTCCCCAATCTTTTTCTTCTGCCCGTCGTTAGCCATCTAATCTCATTTCTTTCCCACAGACGGCGCCAAATTGTGTGAGTGATTTTCTGACTACACTGTCAACTCAATATTCAGCTGGAAAGCACCGGCAGAATAGATAACACCTGGCTGACCTGCAACAGAAAGAAGAGACTCCGGCGGTGGTTCGTCCACCCCGGGGTACTCCGACAATCAAGTCAGTACTCAATATCTCTCAAAGATAACCAATAGTGCTTAACTCACTAGACAGAATATCAAAAGCATACCTTAGACCCATGGGGGTGCCTCTCTTTTATAGCCAACACAATCCTAGTCCTAAATAGAAGCCTAGATCTAATGGACTTAGGATTACTGCTAATCTTGAACTCCCAGTAGAATTAGGATAAACTCTCTAAGAGTCTCATCTTTACCCAAACTGAAGTCTTCTCTCATTTTAGGACTCTTGTCCCTTATCCGCTTATCTCGGACTCCGGTATCTTTGTAGATAACCTCAGCTTAGCCGAGATGATCTCGACATCATAACCAGGACACGTGGCACCTCGGCTGGCACTTCGGTGACACCTCTGCCACGTGTTGTCATTCAAAAATTATGTCCCCACAGTTATACATATAAGTATATCATGTGTACACCATTAGTCCATACAGAATTTCCTGAAATAGAGATCATAATGTAAAGTAATATTGCAATATTCTCTTTAGGGTAAAAGTGTTGATTCTCAATTTTTGAAAAGAGATACGTAGCATAAAAGAAAAATTGAGAAGGGAAAAAGAGGAGTAGGGATTGAAGAACAATGGGTGTAAGGAAATAATAAAATATATTTAATTTTAGTCTTTTATCCTTAATAGTAATTTCACACATGGATGAAATTGGAAAAAAAAAAAAAATCTCATATGGATAAGATAAGAGTGATTCTACTTACACCGCTACTTTATCTCTTTACACCCTCTATATGAGATTTTAAATTTTTTTTTTTAATTTTACCCATGCGTGAAATTACCTTTAAGGACAAAACACTAAAATTAAATATATTTTATTATTTCATTACACCCCTAGTCTTCAATCCCTACTCCTTTTCCTCCTTTCTCAATATTTCTTCTCTCTTACACGTCTCTTTTCAAAAAGTGAGAATCATCGTGTTTTGATCATAGAAGAAAGCAATAGATGAAGAAACGGTGGTGAAAAACCATCAAAATAGGGAAATGTGATTTTTTTTTTTTTTTTTATATTTGTTTGGTAGGTTTTTGTTTTTTTTTTCTGTACTGTTCTTCGACTTTTGTTCGACGTTTCCAAATCGAACAAAATAAAATAGTCCGGCATCACATTGCCGAATAAAAAATATATGTCTGGTAATCAACTGTTGAATAAAATATACATTTTCGGTAATACAAGGCGGAAAATTTGTTCGGCTACTCATTACTGTGTATTTTTAGTTTCACTGTTTTTATATATATATTTTTTATTTTTTGGCTTAGAATGATTATGCTTCCACTCATTGCAACAATGCAAGTATTGCATTATTAGTGGACTCCAGTCATGAATTCATTGCAAACGAGGTCTGTTAAGTTTTTTATGAATATGATTTTTTCTTATTTTTAATTTGTATTGAGTTTTATTAATAATTTGACGTATAAATGTATTTATTATCTTTAGATTTTTAATAGTCGTCAAGCATTAATTAAATGGGCTTCTGATATTAGGAAGAATACTAGATTTGTCATTATTACAAAGACATCAGATGCGGGAGGTAATGGCAGAAAACCAAGACTTACACTTGAGCTATATTCAAATGTAGTGCACTACGTGCAACTATTTCGTTCACAGGAAAAAAGTTGATGACATTACCTCTATCTTATCTTACTTCGAACCTAGCCCTGGATTTAATTATTGGATGACTATGCCCGACATAGGCCATTTGATAGCATCATACTACTGAGTCGTTCTTTATCATTTATCCATGCAACAGTGCTTGACGTTTCTACTACTTAAATCAGTACTGATTGCAACACCTAATCGAAGAGATATCTGAATAGGCTTTGTAAATGAAAACCATTTCATGCAGGTATAAACTACCAACCTTACTTAGATCATTACCATGTCTTCAGTACCGATTGCAACACCTGATTGAAGAGATATTTGCATAGGATTTGTAAATGAAAACCATTTCGTGCAGGTATAAACTGTCGAGCCTACTTAGATCATTATCGTGTCTTATTTTGTAATTCTACTTATTGATGCCTTTGTTATAGGTTTATTTGCAACCTAGTCATCCATTACCTCCGATAGCAAATAATTGGAATCGTTTTCATCACCCGTATGCTAGTGGATGGGAGAAAGCATATACTACCCGTATTCATCAATTCCTTACGCTTGTCAGCCCTGATGCAGTAACTACCCAAACTATCGATATAGACGAATTGTGATAACATGTTTGATTGATGGATGCAAACAATGACAGATTTTATGGATGCTTTTATGGATGTTCGTACACTTGATATTTTTATAAATATTTTTATAGATAGTTTTTATGTATGATTTTATGAATGCATGTTTGACTTATGGATTTTTTTATGTATGCTTGAAGGAAAAAGTAAATCTTTCAACGTACAGTGACAGGTGGCTAGACAAATCTATTATAGTTTGGCAACATGACATTAGAGTAATCTAATTTATATAGCAATGTATCACTGAACATGCACTGAACAAGTGGCCCCGAATTAATTTCTTGTTATTATCCAATCGAACTGCAATATATTGCAGGGGAAAAAAAGTTCGTCTAGTAACATGGCTGTTAGGTTTTTATTATTGGTAATCCCGTTTGACAAAACTCCTTTTAGTTGTAATTGTATTCGACCTTTTATTTCAGTGAGGCTGAGTTTTAGATACGAATCCAACCCGAATTACGCCTTGCAGAGATGTTTCAGAAGTTTATTCTTTCATGTTTGCCACTTCGCTGACTATGTCAGGGATCAAGCTGCCTGGTCAGCTCGCGGGGGTCCAAGGGGCAGCGCCCCTTGGCGGGTCCGAGGCAGCGCCCTCGAAGCAAAATACAAAAATGCATTCAAAGTTGCCTCCTCGCTCGAGCGTCATTCCCTCGTTCGAGCGGAGAATGCTGAGTTCCAGAAGTTTGGTGAGTCTGCAAAAATACTGTGATCCGTGTTTTCTCGCTCGAGCGTTGAAATCCCGGCTCGAGCGTACAACCTGGTTTGGAACACGTCATATAGTGTCCCCGTGCGAGCGTCCATTTCCACGCTCGAGCGGACCTCGCGATTTCAGATTCTATAAATTCTCAAGTTGCTCCAAATCTAGGATTACCTGTTCAGATCTTCTTCTTGGGTTCTAGGGTTTATATCTGGGGATATTTTGCTAGTCTTCTTTGATGTTTTGATTGAGTATTCAACTCATGGTTTAAAGAGTACACATCAAAGGATTATTTGTTTGTTCTACACAAAAGAGAGAGTTGTTCTTCAGTGGATTCTAAAGAATTTGAGCTTGAAGCTTTCGTGGATTCCGGAGTGGCTCATCGTCAAGACAATTCCGAGGTGAAGACGGGGTTGGGAGAGGCACATAGAGGTTGGTTCAATTAAAGTGTGGATTCGCTAGGTAATTGAGAGTATACCTGTGTAATTCCTTTATATCTTCTTAGTGGATTATTTTGTGGCTGGTGCCCATGATTTTTTTATCACAATTGGAGATGCT
>NW_021025826.1:2356596-2427779 GCF_004153795.1 Camellia sinensis | reverse complement strand
TTTTGCCCCTGCCTGCGGGCACATCTCTGTTTGTCTTGTTTGTTTGTCAAAGTCTTCGGCCTTGTCAAAAATGGGTCGTCTCTAGGCTTTGACATTCACTCCCGTCACTTATGACTTCCAAGTTCTGTCAAAGAAAGGCAACTGTAGACACCCCATTTTTGACCGACCTTAGGACTCAGACGTCACTAGTTGAGTGCTCGGTGATATTGCATATTGTGCTCGTTCAGAAGTTTCAGAGTTCCGACTACGAGCCTTGCCTCCGGACTTTCGGACTCTTTCGTGTCTTGCCTTGGTTTGCGAACCAGGCTCCGTTTTCTCTGTTTTCCCTTTCCGAAGGGAGGGAGAGGTCTCGTAGATCATCTCTCAGTGGCCGTAGGCTACGTTTTGTGGTCGTAGGCCATTTTTCCCATTTGGAGCCCGGTTTCCGATTTTTTTGGAGCCGACGGCCGTGTGCCTCGATTCGGGACCACCTAACCACCTCCGTTTGCTCCGGTTTTTGGTATACACATTATTTCCTCCCTTTTGAGGAACACTGTGGCCCGAGAGACCAACTTCGTGGTCGAACGCCACCTCCGGTGCTTAACAGCCCATTTTCGGGGCCCCCGGGCCGCGCGTTTCGGTCCCCTGAACCTCCCTTTTACATCCGTTTTGGTTCATTTTTGGTGGAGACCTTATTTTCATGATTAGGAAGCTTGTAGGAGGGTGGGAGGCCAGCAATTGTTCTGAAAAGCCAGTTTCATTCCTTCATCGCTCTCCGACGCCTGTTTTTCTCACTAAAAAGCCAATGTTGACCACCCCGGAGCCACTTTCTTGAATCCCAAACCCCATATTTGTGTTGTACACACCTGGGAGGCCACCAATATGTGGTGGCCGACCAGTAATTGTTCATGACCTTTTTGATCCCCTCTAAAAAATGGTCTTTTCTCTCTCCTAGTTCACTTTTTCTGGGTTTCAATCACATAGTTGTGTTGTGCACACATGGGAGACCACCAATATGAGGTGGCCGACCAGTAATTTTGCTTGACCCCTTTGACCCTTGGTTGGCCGGCCATGGGCTGAACCCCCAAAACCTGGCCGGCCATGACCCCCACACCCTGTTCCTTCCAGCTGTGACCTCTTTTTTCCTCTAGATTCTGTATCCGAGAGGGTGCCCTTTTGGGGGGAAATTTGAATTCATTTTCCCCCCCTTTTTCCTCCCCTCCTTTGCCTATATAACCAACCCCTCAGCTGCATTTTGAGGGGTTACAAAAATTGGTTGAAGACCCTTGCACTCAATCTCTCTCTCTCCCTCTATTCCAACCCTCAAAACCACCTTGCTCCTACACCATTTCTACACCACCTCATAGCACCACACCCCCATCCTCCATTCCAGCAACTTGAGGCTGCTTTCCAGAGGTGAAGGACTCCCAAACTTGGCTCAAAAGTTGTTGGAGCATTGGTCTACAAGGGTGAGTCACTTTCTTCCCTTTCCTAGTCTTTTTTTTGCTTTGTATATAAGCCCTAGTTGCTTGCATTTTTGGGCTCCGACCCTAACTGTGAATAGTCATATTTTGAGCCCCTTTTCATGTTTTATTAAGGGTCTTTTTCTGTTTGAGGCCTCCTGCTATCACTTGCTTCTTTAACTCTCTTTTAGGCCTTATTTTTGCATAGTATTTTTGACCTATTTTTGAGCTGTTTTGGACTCTGTTATAAAGTGAAAAATAGCTTATTTTGAGCCCTTTTTCATTTTTTATTAAGGGTCTTTTTTTGTTTGAGGCCTCCTGCTATCACTTGCTTCTTTAACTCTCTTTTAGGCCTTATTTTTGCATAGTATTTTTGGCCTGCTTGTGAGCTGTTTTGGACTCTGTTATAAATGTAAAATAGCTTATTTTGAGCCCCTTTTCGTGTTTGATTAAGGGTCTTTTTCTTTTTGAGGCCTCCTGCTATCACTTGCTTCTTTAACTCTCCTTTAGGCCTTATTTTTGCATAGTATTTTTGGCCTATTTGTGAGCTATTTTGAATCTTTCCATAAACTGTAAAACCTCTTGTTTTGAGCCCCTCTCCAACATTGTTGAAGGGCTCTCCTCTGTTTGAGAACAGCTTCTGCCCCTTTGTGTTTAATTCCTATTTTAGGCCTTTTCTTGCATGATAGTTTGGCCTTATTTGTGATTATTTTCGTGGCTTGATGTAAACTGTAAAGTGACTTTTTTTGAGCCCCTCTTCAGCTTTGTTGAAGGGATCTTTTCCATTTGGGGCCAGCTGCTGTCCCTTTGTGTTTAATCTCTCTTTTGAGGCCATTTTTGTATGATAGATTAGCCCTATTTGCATTCATGTTTTGGGACTTGTTATAAACTAGAAACATGCATGTTTTGGGACTGTCTTGCATCTATCTTCATGCTTCATGATCAAATAATGCATGTTTTGTATAGCTATAGGCCAATGCGCATGCCTAGTTTCGTGTTTCGAGTTCATTCCATGCATCGGGTGCCATGTTTCCATGTTTTGGGGTCATTTTGTATCACATTTCAGTGCTGAAATTTGCATGATTGCATACCATATTCCATGCCTTGCCATGGTTTGGTAGAGTGGCATTTGTTGCCTTAGGTTCGGTCCTCGGTTTGCGTGCATGTGTGCACGCATTTTGAGTGTCTCATTTTCATCTCATGGCCACCGATGTGAGTGTGGCTGAGGTCCACTCATGTTGGTGTAAGTCCATTGTGCATTGTGTATGCCGTTTCATTTCATAGCGTTGCGCATGCTAGGTTGTATGTTAGAGCATTGTATATGCCTCGTTACATCGTGCATTGTGTATGCCATTTCATAGCATTATGTATGCTAGGTTGCATGTTAGAATTGCATTCATGCATGTCATGCATATTGCATCGTGATTGGGATAGGAGTTAGCCCCGAGCACGGGAAACGAGGGACGTTTCGTACTTCGAGTGACGGAACGTGTCTCAATTCCAAGTCACCGACACTCCGGATTATCCATGATGGAGTCTCAGTCTTGTTGTGTTTATGTGTGCATTCATTTCATATTAAGTCGTGCAAATCGACTCTTCGGTCATCATGCATCGAGATGCGTGATTGGTGGCACGAGGATCGAGGACTACACTCCCCGAAGAGTAGTCATGCATACATATGTGAAAATACTTTGTCATGCCCCTTTGTTGCTCTCTGTTACAGCAAATCAGAAATCACCAGCCTTCCGGAGCTTAGTACGCATCCCGAGAACAATTGCAAACAGAGACAAACCGGGGCATCGCAGTGGATTTTCGTGCAAGGCGACTCAAGCATGCATCATCCATCATTCGGAACAGAGTCGAGGCAGTCCCTAGCTTGCATGCTAGTTTACCGCTTTCCTAGTTAATTTGTTAATTAATTAGGGTTTTGTAATATTTAATTATTTATTCGGGACTGTATTATTTATTCATTTGGGACTGTATTATTCTTTCGGACCCTCTGCGCGAGAGCAATATTGTAATAAGTGTGCGTGTGTGTGATATATGTCTTCCAACCCCACGTCTTTCTCCCTTTTATTTACCAGCTTATGATGGTTAGATTAGGGCATATTTCAATTAGCATACAGTATGATGTCATGTTTGCATTCATTCATCTGTCTTGCACGCACCGGTCTCGGCGCATCATACTAACTGCATTTATACTTCAATTCCAAGTTGAATACATGTTAGTTGTAGCATTTCACATGCCATCTTTAGAATAGTCGAGCCTGCTATAGTTGCATTTTTGCATGTGTTGCATTAGGCATTTCTGTATAGTTAGGATCATGCATGGATTTCTAATTAGCTTCTGTTTTGGCTTGGAGTACTTGGTAAGTTTTATGCTTTAGCATCCTTGCATGCGTGTGAGTGGCTGCCATGATAGCATGTTTACCATGAGGCTATGTGACATAACTGCCTGAATGCCTGTGGGTGAAGGTTGGGTTATTTGAATTGGAACAATTCATCAAATGTGTGTTTTAAGCCCACTAGATAGTGGCAAAATCATGTTTTCTAAGCCCACCCGAGGGTGGCAAATCCACGTCTTAGCCTACTTGCGGGTAGCACCATCAAACCATTTTCAAATAAACAAACATGAAATATTTTGTTCCAATTCAGGCGATCCAGTATATACTTGTTTGCTGTGCGCATCACATAGTAATCTAGGCTAATAACCGGAATAAGAACACATAATGTTTTCAAAAATAGATATCATGGTTAGTAGAGGCCGATCTTTGTTCGGGCGAGCGGGGGTGCTCACGAAGTGACCTTCCCCAATCGTACCCAAGTTCCCGAGCTGAGGCAACTTTGGTGATGACGGACACGTGGCCTTAGGCAAACGAGTCAGGGTTTCCTAAATTTCCCCAAAATAAAACATTTAGGTAGCGATTCTGTATCTGGCAAAGCAGTCCATGTTTGGCATTTCTTTCAAAAAATCTGTTTTCTCAAAACGATTTGCCGGATTTGGACTCTTCGGTTCAGATTAAGAACCGTGACAATTTGAGAATTCGAACTGTAGTGAGCCCAATACGAACGGAACGGGGGACTCGTTCCTCCCCGGGGCGTTCGGGGGACGTCTACAGCTTCTGGCGACTCTGCTGGGGACTTAGAGAACTTCACTCGAACTCATGATATCTTGTTTTGACTACACTTGTGTGTTTCTTTGCATTGCATTTGCATTGGTGCGCCTAGGACACCGTGTTTGCCATCTGCTATTCCTGAACGGTTTGCCGGAGGCTTGTCTTGTCAAGGCATGACCATAAGGCTGACCGGTTATGGGCTCTGCCAGTATGGGAACACAAACCCCGGTTTTACCGGGACACCCTTTTCGACCATTCGACCTAGTGCATATTCGGATCCGTAGTGACCATTCCAAACTAGGACAGGTTGCTTACCCGACATAGGTTGTTTGAAACCGCTGCGTGCGTAGTGAAGCCCTAGCTCCTGACAAAATAGGACAAGGAAACCCTACCCCAACATAGGGGTGTTTTGGCTCTCAATTATCTGCTATGTGCTGTCAGAGTGCGTCTCTACAGGGAAATACATGTATCAGTTTGCAAGTTTTGAGCATCAGACCTGCGGGCATCAGTCAGTGTTTGAGAATCAGTTATCCGCGGGTATCAGATTCAGTCTTTGGGAACAGTGATTTGTGCATGATGATCAGTGATTGAAGACAGTGTGTATTCAGCTTATCCGACCATGTGTTGTTGTGCCCAGCTATGTGTTGTGCATTTACTTTAAGCTGTTATGCTGTCCATTCATCTGTTTATTTATTTCCTTATTGCTTTATTTATCTTTTTACTAGGGAAGTTTTAGCACAATTGCTTCCGACCAAGTAGATATTCCCCAAGCACCCTAGACAAGAGGTCACCGACTCAATCGATCTGAGGATCTGGTTGACGGACAGCCAGTGTTTCACTCCCTACCCCCGGTTATCAGGCGGAGACCTAGGAAACGCAGTGTATCCGAGCAGAGGTTACCAGAACAGTGGACTACCCCATCAGTGGACAGTCAGATTGAAATCCCAATTGTTGCTATAGAAATAGACCTGCCAATAGTTCAGACAAATCAGGGCAGTATTGCAACACCGACAGGAGTCGAGGAAATGATGCGTCAGATGCAAGAAACCATGAGAGCCATGCAGCAGGACGCTATCTGCCCGGATGAGTTTGCTAAACAATAGGCCGAGATCATGGCCCAACAGGTAGAATTAATTACCAGGCTGCAACAACAAACTGGAGCGTCTGCTTCACACTCGGTTCCTCCTCTACCAGGAGCCCCTCTACCTGAGTAGGCACCGACTATCCAAAATACCCTGCCGAATGCCCAGAATACCTTGCCGAATGCCCAGAATACCTTGCCGAATGTTCAGACCCTTCAGGAGGACACAGATATTCAAACGGGGCCAGCTCCGCCCCCACTTCCGCCTCAATTATCTAAGGCACATACACCCATCAATCACCCGGACTCTCCCTTCGAGTTCGAGGTAGACCATACAGCGCTGAAATTGAGCAAGCCCGAGAAGTTGTTCAAGAAATCCTAAGGGGTAAAGGCTATTCCGGATATCGAGGACGGATATACCGACGTGGCTGTAACATTGCCGAACAGATTAAAAATGCCGCAGATTGATCGCTTTGACGGATCTGGGGATCCCATGGTCCACCTCCATTTATTCTCAGATATACTACGACCGATGGGCCTCACCAAACTGCAGAAGCTTTCGCTATTTGGCCGGACCCTATCGGGTGTGGCCGCTATCTGGTATGCGAAATTGGAGGATGATGTCAAGCGAAGTTGGGATGAAATGGCCGAGGCCTTTGTTGCGTAATACTCTTACAACACCCAAATTAAGATTACAACTCGTGATCTCGGAACAACAAGGTAGGAGCACAAAGAGAGTTTCTCGGATTTTGTAACCCGATGGAGGGCGAAGGCCTCGATGATGACTTTAAGGCCTACTGACAAAGACCAAATCAGGATGATTGTACGCAATCTCCAGCCAAAACTGATGCAAAAGATGATTGTGCTCCCCTTTCCCACTTTTTCAGACCTGCATGAGATGGGGGTACAAATTGAAGATGCAATAAAGCAGGGTCTGATTGACCAGGATAAGGAACAGCCCAGAAGAGCCTTTAACCGCAACAACAATGCAGGCATGAGTGGCGCTGCAACTACAAGGGCTTCGGAAGTCAGCATGGTCACCACCATTCCCCCTCCCCTTCCAAGACCAATAGGAGGTACACCCTTCTCCGGTGCATCCAGAAGTAACACCCAAACCACCAAGTACCCACCCAGAGGCCAAAGAAACTTCACACCTATATACATGCCCCTGTCCAAAGCTCTAGGGGTATTGATCAGGAAAAAGTATTTGAAACCCCTGGAACCGAGGCCACTACCGAATCCACTCCCTCCCTCTCATGACCCAGCAAAATACTGCGCGTATCACCAACAACACGGTTACGACACCGACCGTTGTTTCAAATTGCGTCACGAGATCCAAGATCTTATTGACAAACAGGTGATTGCGCCTCCTGACAAACCCAATGTCACAACCAATCCTCTCCCACCACATAATCAAGCTCCCCTCCCAATAGAATCAATTTTATCCAAACTGGAGTCGCATCTTACGATTCTAGTATCTATATCACCCCATCCTACCTACCCAAGCCGGAGGTGCTCCTTCCTGACTGCACCGACTCTTTGTGCATGTTGGACATCTCCACAACCCAACCAGAGCCGACGGTGGTGACCATCGAAGATGGGGCAACACAGACTTCAGAAAAGAATGGAATTGATGAGTCTGGGATTGAACAGAGTTTTGCTGGGAAAGTCTATGATCCGAGTGAGTACATCTTGTCAACAGGCCAGATTGGGCTGGGTTTAGAATTGCCAGAGAAGAAAGAGCTGTGTGTGATCCAGAGGGATGGATTTGAGCAAGGGGCAAAGGATTTGACGGCTGTGGAGGAGGACTTTGCCAACCTACAGTTTTTCGATGACCAAGAATCAGGGGGTGCGGCAGTCAACTGGTTTGATTTTGAAGAATCGGCAGAGGCCACTGGATGGCTAGATGATCAACCAGATGTGGTGGAAGAATCCCAACCAGAACAGGGCCCGGCAGGGGCGAGAGTATCAACTGTGGCCGGAAGGGCCGGAAGTCAGATTACATTGCCGGAGAGCGCCGGTACGAAGAATTTCGCTCAGAACAAGAGCATTGTGAATGCAGGGGAAGCTGAACAACAAACTACACAAACACAGGCGGAACAAGAAAAGTTTTGGGATTCCGAGAGAATCAGGAAGGCAAAAGCCCATGAAGGGGCCGAGGGTGCTGTGGTCACAAGAACAGAAGATGCTGCGGGCATACGGGCTGAAGGTACTGCGAGTATAATCATACCGGGGCCAGACAGGTGTCTGTCGGCCGCCGACGAAATGTAGTGGGAAGACGATGATTTATGTCTTGCCCACACAGATGAGGATTGGGGAAGTAACCAGCCAGATGACACCTGGTATGCCGGAGGGGTCGACCATATGACAAGAAGTGGGCAGTATTTCAAACCCCCGCACTTGGACCAGCCGGAGGCATCTGGGAAGGATAAAGAAGCTGAGAAACAGAAGGAGAAATAGCTTGAAGAGGAGGCGGTACTGAAGCAGTTAAAGAAGATACAAGCAGACATCTCCATCTGGGGACTGCTTATGGCTTCGCGAGTGCACAGACAGGCCGTCTTTTCGGCCATGGACAAGGCCAAGCTTTCTATAGACACCACACCAGAGCAGCTAGTTAGATTGGTTTTTCCGGGAGGAGGTTCCCCGACGTTGACCTTTCTGACAAAGAACTACCGCCTGAGGGTGCAAATCATAATAAACCCCTTACATCTCCGTGAAATGTAGAGGCAAGTGGGTGCCAGTGGTTCTTATCGACACGGGATCCGCCATTAATATATGCCCGTCAAGGACGGCATATGCGATCGGGTTGAAGCCCGCGGACTTCGTGCCGACTACTCAAGTGATAAGAGCCTATGATAACACTAGCAGGGAAGTGATGGGGACTGTCAAAATTCAGACTCAGGTTGGTCCAGGACAACACAACATTGAATTCCATGTCTTGGACGTTCCCGCGACCTTTAACCTACTTTTAGGGCGACCGTGGTTGCACCAGGCCAAGGCAGTCTCTTCCACCTTACATCAGATGTTGAAGTACCCTCACGGGAAAGGGGTAGCTATTGTTTTTGGGAATTCCTCAATTCATCCACCGCCAGAAGTGTCTACACCAGTCTTGGAAATCGAGCACGGCATGGAAGATGTGTTCTTATCAGGGTTTACTCTGGCTGAGGCCCGGGTTGTGCAGAATATCATGGCTATTAATGAGGGAGTATATGTTAGTGCTCAATCTGTATACCTCATGAACAAGCTACAACACATCCCCGGGATGGGATTAGGAAGGAGCGGCCGGAAGGGCGTCGCAGCATTGGCCGAAGTGCCACACAACCCTCATACCTTTGGCTTGGGATATCTGCCCACCAAAGAGGACTGGGTGAGGAAGGGAAAGGAAATGGCTGGAAGAGCCAAAGAAAAGAAGGCAGGGAAGCCTTTTGAGCTGATGCATAGGCCCATTCAGGGTACCCTAAACGGACGCTTCGTCCGAGAGGGGGAAGACTTTCCATTTTGCGGCTTTCTAGAGCCGTGGCTGAACGCGGAGAGGAAGCGCGTGCCGGGGTTTGAGATTTTCTTTGACCTGCAGTTATCCGGGGATGACGTTGTCGAAGAGCAGACAGACCCATCAGCTGAGGTTGAGTAGTATAAGAAAGTGCAGTCTGAGGACGCCGAACTTGAAATGGGGGTAGCACTGGTATGTCTACTTTCAGATCCTCCGATCGACCAGGAGTGCTTGGGGGATAACTTCTCGGTATGCGTGATCAGGAATGGAACGGCTGCGGGCCCGCCAGCAACTATTTTGGATGCATCTATCGCACCCTCCCTCATTTGGCGGTATGAAGAGGGATTTTTGTCCAGCAGTACCGAGTCAGGTAGTGAGCCGAAATCTGATTCCACCGAGTCTTGTGAGTCGAAATCAGGTTCCAGCTCGACTGAGTCTGAGTCTGGTAATCCTGGGGATGATAACCCGGATGCCACAGTCCTGTCCAGGTCGTCTTTTTCTTTCTCTTTTGAGTCTGTTGTAACCAAGGAATCGGACGATTTGGATGTGCTTAATGAGAATCAGGTAGCTATGGTTTCTGAGTACTTTTCTATGCCCTTGATTTATTGCATTAATTCAGACTTTCAAAATTTTGATGAAAATGACGAGGACGAAGTTCCTCCGATTTTGCAACGCTTAATTGAACAAGAGCAGGAAAGATTTGTTAAACCCCTGGTTGATGAAATCACCACAGTAAATATTGGTACTGAGGAGGACCCGCGACTGGTCCAGATCGGGTCCACGTTGTCTTCAGAGGAACGCGAGCGCTTAGTCGCTTTATTAAAATATTTCAAAGATGTTTTCGCGTGGTCCTACGAAGACATGCCTGGAATCGATCCTGAGATTGTACAGCACCGGATCCCTCTTGACCCCGAGGCCCGACCTGTCAAGCAGAAACTCAGGAAGATCTGTCCCAACTGGGCTCTCAAGATTAAGGAAGAGGTCATCAAGCAAATCGACGCAGGCTTCCTGCTGGTATCCGAATACCCGACTTGGTTGGCCAACATCGTCCCAGTGCCGAAGAAGGATAGCAGGATCCGAGTGTGCATGGATTTCAGGGATTTGAACAGAGCTAGTCCGAAGGATGACTTTCCCTTGCCGCATATTGATGAGTTAGTGGACTTCACAGCGGGGCATGCTTTGCTCTCATTCATGGATGGTTTCTTATGTTACAATTAGATAGTGATGGCACCAGAAGACAGAGAAAAGATTGCTTTCACCACCCCGTGGGGGACTTACTGCTATAGAGTGATGCCGTTTGGGTTGAAGAATGCTGGAGCTACATATCAACGGGTCGCGACTACAATATTGCATGACATGATCCACAAAGAGGTTGAAGTGTATGTGGATGACATGATTGTCAAGTCCAAAGAAAGGGACGGCCACTACACTGCCTTGCAAAAGTTCTTTCAAAGGATCAGAGAATTTCGGTTGCGGCTAAATCCTCAGAAGTGTACGTTCGGTGTTACAGCGGAAAAAATGCTGGGATTTCTGATTACACAAAGGGGCATCAAGGTCGACCCTTCAAAAATCAAGGCCATCTTAGAAATGCCACCACCGAGGACTGAAAAGGAGGTGCGAGGCTTTCTAGGTAAAGTGCAATTCATAAGACGGTTTATCTCAAAATTAACCTTGACTTGTGAACCACTTTTTGGTCTCTTGAAGAAAGGCAAGAAATTCCAATGGGACGGTCGGTGCCAAGCTGCTTTCGAACAGATCGAGGAATATTTACAGAACCCGCCCGTGTTGTCACCGCCAGAGCCGGAGAAACCGTTGATATTATACCTGTCAGTGACCGAGACCACAGTGGGTTGTATGCTCGTGCAAGAGTCAGATGACAAGGTGGAGAGAGCCATCTACTATCTGAGCAAGAAGATACTAGAGTATGAGACTCGCTATACACCATTGGAGAAGGCTTGCTTAGCTTTGGTATGGGCAACCAGGAAGTTGCGGCACTACCTGTTAGCTCACTCCGTAATGTTGGTTTCACGACTCGATCCCATCAAATATCTTTTCGAGAAACCGGCACTTACGGGTAGGCTAGCTCGTTGGTCGTTGTTGCTTTCTGAATTCGACCTAAAATATGTGACACGCAAGTTAGTAAAAGGAAGAGCAGTGGCAGAGTTCTTAGTCGATCATCCAGTGGAAGGGGGCGAAGCAGTCGAGTACTCATTCCCAGATGAGGCCATTTTGCACATCGACGACGAATATTGGACGATGTACTTTGACGGAGCGTCAAACCAATACGGGTATGGGATAGGAGTGTTGCTAATAGCACCCGACAATTCTTTTGAAATTGGGCTGAGAATTATCTAACTAATTCTATAGTTATGCTAATAGGTCTTCAAGCTATTGTATGGCTAGCTTTAAGGCTTCTTGTTTTACAGTTATTTGTCTATTTATTTGAAAAAATTTTAAACTGTAATTTTCTAGGGATCTGCCCAGATGCTAATGATGAAAGAAATTGATACCTAAATTTTTGATCTTCTAATTCTTGTATAAGCTCAGTACTGGTTCTGATTTTAATTCTAAGTTCTTCATCTAAGGGCATACAATTTTGACTTTTTAATTTCTTTTATGAATAATATTTTCTTAATTTTCTCCTAGGGTTTCTCTCTTTTTATTCTAAAATTCTTTTTCTTTGGCAAAACTATTTTTAGACAATGTTTATTTTCATTACATGTACTCCCACCTTGAAGTTAAGCCTCGTTCAATATAGTATATTTTTATTTTCTAATTTTTACTTTTCTCACATGGGTTCCTTGTCTACCTTATACTTTGTTTATGTTGACTTCTGTTTGTTTCTACAATAATTGATGCCCCTGTGACTCACTGGTGCAATCTATGGTATCCAGCTCCGGTTATATGTGGGGAACGTCTGAAAAAGTATGTTTTTCACAAATTACGTACTGAGATGCCGGAAGGACCATTCTGCATTGTTTACATGCACAGTACTGTGCAGAAGGAAGATAACAACCCTGGCCTAACGATCTTGAGGTGGATATATGAAGACCTTCCCTCGGATTGTAAGGATAGGCTTCAGGTTGTGTATTTCATTCATCCAGGGCTCCGCTCAAGGCTGGTCATTGCCACTCTTGGTCGCTTGTTTCTAAGTGGAGGGTGAGTTGTTTCTTCACATCTTTAACTATCAGAACACCTGAATTCAGCATATGCTACTTTCAGAATTTAGAAAATCATCTGAACTTTCAAAACATATCTGAGTTACTTCATAGTTGTGTATGTAGGTTGTTTGGAAGGATAAGGAAGAATTGCTTGTAGAATGGCATCACTTTTAAAGTGATTCTGTAGAAAAATTTAGGTTGCATAGAAGGTCCATAAATGAGATTCTGAGGACCTTAAATTGGGTTTATTTTCACCTGGGTTATAAAATATTCATGAAAGGATCTTATACCCATGAAAATACTTTCTTTTCCAGTTATTGCATCATAAAACAGAACAGATACTGCCCCATTTTTTGATAGGTTGGATGCTGATGTTCTGTTTGATTGGGTTTTCAGAATTTGTTTTTAAAAAATTTCAAAAACTGGTTTGGTGAAAGAAAAAAAAAAAATTTAAAAGAACTCATAAGTTTCGTATGATTTTTTTTTTCTTTTTGAGGGCATTAATAATTGTGAAAAATTCAAAAATCTGTTTTTGAATGTTTATTTTTGTCAAAGTATTTTCTTTTTTTCTTTCTTTCTTTTTTTTGGTTAATTTTCTTTTGCAAAATTTGTGTCATTTTGAGGAATGTGAAAGTAGTTAACACTGGAGGATATGTGCCCCAATGTGCCATTTGAAATCATTATAGTATTATCACATTCCATTCTTCCTAGAAGTTAATTTCAAGCATGTGGATAATTGCTTGTGTACTTTTTAGCATCTATCCTAAAATGTTGCTTAATCACATAAGATTGTTGTTGCCATTCTTCTAATTTGTATTATCCCTTCATCATCTCTGAATTTCCTTACTTAGACTTGATTTCCTGCAAATAAACCCTAAATTTTTAGTCTATGATGGGTCGTTTTTCATACCAAAAATAAACACTAAATTATACTCAAATTCCTTGGAATAATGGCAAATCCAGGTATCGATCCACAAGGACTAATGTAAAATTAAACTAATTTAACTTGCAAGATTTCAAAATTAATTTTGATAAAAAGATTGAGGAGAATTATATTGAAACGAGAATTAAAATGAAAAGAGAAATTAAATTAACAATAAAAATTAAGGTTTGAGATATTAATTGAGGAAAATTATAAGGCAATGAATTCACCACTAGTTACATAAATAAGGTTTAAAATTGGAAGTTGATTGTGCTATAGTTCAAACCACCCAATACTTTACAACTACAAGCTTGAAGTATTGATTTGATCACGAAGATTATCGCGTTCAACGTGTAGGCACGAATAATCTCAGGTAGTACGAGTTGTTCGTTCTAAACTAGGGTAGCAACATGATTAGTTTCTCGTAGCATGACTCGTCTCATACTTTAAATACGAAAGAAAAGATAACAATTGTATGGGAAGCATTCAACAATCGCAAAAAGTAGAACACTTAAAAAGAGAATAGTAGAAAATATATTGAAAATTTTCTAAAACACCATACAACTTGTTCAAATCATTACAACAATCAAAAACCTAAGAAAAATCCTATTTACTTGGTTAGGGTTTCATCAAAACCCTAGAAATAGAAGCCTGGCCGCTCATGGAGGAGTGGAAAGATGAGGAAGAGGTTGAAGCCACCATGGAAGCACCACCTTGAAGTCCAAATCTTCTCTTTCAAACCCTAGTCTCCCTCTTCCTTCAAAAAAATATTCAAACCCGTCTCCTGCTTTTCATTCTTCTTTTTATACCTTCAGACTCCCAAGACAGGTTGAAAAAGTCACGCACACTTTCCGAGGTAAAATTGCACGTCAGGGAAATGTTGGCTGCATGTGTGGGAGTATTCGATTCGCTGCACTTCCATTTTAGCCACGTTTTGACTCGTTTTACACTTGTGCGCACCCAACCTGATTCAAATTAAATACTTGTGAAGTATGCCAAGTTATACGAAGAAAAACGTTAAATAATATCTATTATCGGCCTTAATGTACATCTCAGCCTCAATCAGTCTAGTGGCAGTAACTTATTGAGTTTTGTAAATTTTTAACAAGCCAGCAATGCCATCAATGTTCGTTTGTGCTCACAATTATTTCTTGTATGGATACAGCTTATATTGGAAAATCAAGTATATTAGCCGGCTGCAGTACCTTTGGGAAGATGTAAGTAAAGGAGAGGTTGAAATCCCGGAGTTTGTGCAGAATCATGATGATATTCTGGAGGAAAGACCGCTGACAGATTATGGAATTGAACCAGATCCACTCCGCTTAACTGAGATGCCTACAGCCTACTCATTTGGGAGAATTGACGAGAGGTGGGCAGCTAAAGAATTTATGTCTTAAGAGTGTGGCTATTATTATGGAGGCTCAAAGCTAGAATATGAAGCCTTGTACATATTAATGTTGTGTGTTGCATTTGGGAACTTTGAACCTTTTCTGCTTGTGAGCTAAACTTTAGCAGCAGATGTTTCAGTAAATTATGTATGTTTTTTTTTTACATACCTGGGGAGGGATGAAAAATGAGAGAATGAAGAATAGAGAGATGAAAGATGAAAGCAAAAGTAAGACAAGGGTTTTGTAAGAAAAACCGAGCCTGAGGGCCGAGTGATGTGAGCATTACATATGTGAGATTGGGTGGGAAACATTACCTGCAGCAGTAGTGGACTCCCCGCAAATCTGGTCGTCTCCCGGCGATGGAAAGCATCCAAGCCCATCAGCGTCTCAGCCAGTGCCATCGCAATACAACTCTTTCCATCCTTCAAACCTTGAGCAACTTCAATCAGGCGAATGCTAGATCCACCAAAGCCTGACACAAGCAGAAAGTGAGATAGCATACACAAACAAAGGGCATGTTGTCGGAAACCTTGCCAATGATGATCGCTACGGTCACCAGTATCAGAAAAGCGGTAAATCAACCCGAGGATGTCCAGTTCCTCATTACAGATCAGAGACCGAGCGTCATGCGTGGTGAGTCCACACATCCGCCCTAAAGCTTGGGCGTGGCCAAAGCGAAACTGAGGCAAGATCTCTTCACAACATTCAGATTCCATCAAAACTTGAAAATCCTCAAAAGATGGACATACCTCTTGCCCGCCGAAGCTAAAGACATGCGTCACCGGGTTCCAAAACCTTGCCGCGGCATGGAGGAAAGGGAGATGTAACGGAGTGCGGCTCAGCGTGAATAGTGCATTCAAGCCAAAGCCCCGGAAGTTCAACTTTTCCGAGCCGTCTAAAGAAGCAATCCAAGCTGTGAGATTTTCGACGAGAAACGCTTCCATTTTGATGCAAAACTGAGATAAAATGAATAAGCCACGGAGCTAGGACTTTTAAAGAGGATAAGACACTGTTCGGGGGGACACGTGTCGAAAATTTGGTGGTGGCTGGGCTAAGTGGCCGGTCGGCTACCTTTTCTAGCAGGCCGGCCACCTCTCCCTCCCTCAAATGCAAAAAGCTGGTCGACCAGCTCCCAAAAGTGGCCGGCCATGCTGCAATCTGCGTATTTGGCCCTGTTTTACTTTCCAGAAGAAAGTTCCTAGCATTTTCGTGCATCGGGAGTGTCAAAAGCCTCAATTTCTCTTTGTTTCGGATGCGTTTCGTCGCCCGAATCGTCCGAAATACACTTTGTTATAGAGATGTTAAATTTTGCTTATCGAGTTGTTGTTTTACTTATTGAGTTGTTATTTTGTTGGTCGAGCTGTTTCGTTTACCGAGTCTTGTTTTATCGAGTCGCCGAGTTTTTTGTGCATTTGAGTTGTTACTCTTTGTTTATCAATTTTGTTGTGTTTTGCTTATCGAGTTGTGAACTTACTGAGGTTTTTGTTATTTCTCAGTAAGGTTAGGTTGTTTAGTTTATCGCGACGGTTCGTTACCTGACTTGGCACAAACACAATGCACATTTACTGTTCAAATCTCTTTACTTACAAAATGATGTGATGTGATGCGATGTGATGCTGAGAACATAAAATACAACACATTTTCAAAAAAGTTGTTTCATTCCATTATGATTCCTTTGTTACAACATTTTACAGCAAAGGTACAAGTTTTACAGAAAATGAAACTGCCTAATAATATACAATGTGCTACAACTACTAGTAAAAAAGATAAATAAAGCAGGAAACAGTTGCAGCGATGCTCTCAAGAGCAGGAATAAGAGGCCCTTTTCGTCCTCTTCTGCGGAACAGGCTCTGCACCACCGGCACCATCTGAGTCGGAGCTGTCATCCTCAGGACCCTCTTCAGCCTCCTCTCCACTGCCGGAACCAGGGTCAGAACCCTCCTCTCTGTCAGCAGAGGTCTCCGACTGGCAATCTGTAGCCTCCTCCTCCCCCTCGTCCTCATCAGGTTCCTCCTCTACGATGTGTGCCCTGCGTCTGCGGGACGACTCCCCTCTCCCGGCCCTGCGAAAAGGCCGAGATGGCCCGGCTCCCCGAGAAAGTTGAGATGGCCCGGCCTGTGGCGGATATACTGGAGGCATCTGAAAATGAAAGTGCAATTTAAATACATCAGCTCAAATGTATATGAGATACAGATGCAAGAAAACTACATGAAATGAGGGTACATGCAGGTACAATATGTAAATGTGGTGTGTGTCAGATGTGCTCTACACAGACGACCTATCAATGCAGTGAAATGATCAAGTTCAGCATGTCATCGGAAGTATGATAAAAGCGAGAAAATTAAAGAGTACCTGGACTCCCATGACGGACAACAGTGCCTCTCTCCGCAAGACCATGCCCTCGAGTGAGGCCACCAATCCGACCACCCCCTCCATGTACTCTCTGGATGGCTGCAGATACAAGCTCAAATCATCAATGAATGAAGAAATGTCTAAGTATTTGAATGATAGATGAAAAGTAGTGGAGCATACCAGTGGTGAGTCGGGGTCAATGACATATCGATGATTAGGCATGGGAGGCTCCATCGGAATCGGGTAGGAGGTCCCGTATCGCCATCCTGTCAACTCGGTCGGCATGTCTGGCCATCCGGCATGATGATGAGTCGTAGGAATCGGGGGAACCAGTCCAACCCCTCCTCTCGATGTGCCAGCCCTGCTAATAGAAGAGGCGCCTGCAGCCTGAGCTCGACTTGAAGACGGCATGTCAGTGGACCTCCTCGAGGGAGCGCGGACACCTGTCAACGGAGACATTAAGTAGGTGTGACGGTAAGTCGCGTACTCCCCGTCCTCTAGATACAGCAGTGCATCGGTGCACACAACAATTGTTTGACTTCTACATAAGTTAGCATTATTCTGGATCTTAAATCAGCTATTAGATTAGCCTCAGCAAATGAATGGTTTATAAATTGACAAACTGGAAAGTGTTGGGAGATACAACTCTACAAGCAAAATAGAGGTCATGCATGTAGCAACTTCATCTTCAGGACGAAAAATTTTGCATACCACAATATAAAGGACAAGTATTCTGAAACAATGTTTATCAAATGACTACTTTATGGTGGTCAGTGTTTTCTTTTACACTGATTAACAATAAAGAAACAAATGGCTACTTCATGGTAAAAGCTCAGGATGTCAAGCTTGAGAACAGGTTTGAGTCAAGGGACGCCACTTCATGTGAATAAAACCAGAAAGTAGGTTTGTACCCTGTCTACCAACTCAGCCTCAAGGAGAGAAACCCAAATGCAAATATCAATCAGTTCTCTTTTTCTTCCTTTTTTGAAAGGTAGATATCAACAAATACTCCTTAAGCTTATATCATTATACCACATAATTTATTTTTCAACAGCAGTGAATACCAAGTGCCCTAGTTAATTTATTTTTCAATAGCGGTAAATACCAAATGCCTTTGTCTTCTATGAAGTTCCCTTAATTACATTATGAACTACCCTGAATTTCCTATGTTTTGATATTTCACAAGAATTGCCTCCTAATACTACTCAGCAAGGAAACTTCTATTTTAGATTCCTTTTTAAATCAACAAAACTCATGCAGTCCCAGTTCGTTTTAATATACTTCATGTCCAAGTTAAGATTGAATCTATGTCAATGCAAAGTAAAATAATCCAAATTGAAGGTCAAAATCAAAATAGACCGTTGTACACAAAGGGAAGATTAGTTTGTTTTTTGGTTTTTTAAGTTTGTAGAAAAACTGTCCATTTGAGATTTTTACCCCACTTTGTATTCTAAACCATTGTTAGACATGTTATATAATCTCATAAAAGAGCAAATTGCCTGTTGGATATTGCCATGGAATAAAATTCAATAACAATCAGAAAATGAGATGAACACAATCAAATGTGTCAAGAAAGCATACATCACAAGTATTCGACCATAGCTATAAAAGTCTTTTTTTGACGATTAGCTCTTCTCAAAGAAAGCCTGTTTAGTTAAGTTTGACAAACAAGGATGGATTAGGTGGCTGGAATTTAAGGCATAGAAGGAAGAGCTCTTCAAGATGGATGTGTTCAAACTAATCAAGATGGATGAATACAATCCTTGTTAGTCAAATAGTTCTAGGATGCATGTTATCCTTAATGAAATTTTGAAACATATCTGCTAATGAGGAATCATAAATCATGTCAAACACAAATAGGAATCATAAATCAAATATATTTTCTAAAAGCATTACAAGAACCAATCAAACAAGCTAATGAGTGTAGACACCCCATTTTTGACCGACCTTAGGACTCAGACGTCACTAGTTGAGTGCTCAGTGATATTGCATATTGTGCTCGTTCAGAAGTTTCAGAGTCCCGGCAGCGAGCCTTGCCTCCGGACTTCCGAACTCTTTCGTGCCTTGCCTCGGTTTGCGAATCAGGCTCCGTTTTCTCTGTAGGACTGGTACTCCTCAGGCCGTGGATACCTTTGAAAGATCGGCTGAAAAATATTACGTGATGAAATGAAATTTTAGGGCCTTAATTGAGTCAGTCCATATCATAATTCCTAATATACACAATGCCATATATACACAATATATTCTCACAGGAACATCATCAATAGGATTAAGACTGGATTCATGTTCAACAAACATTTGAAATAGTGGCACTTGTGTGTTATAATACTATCCATGAAAAAAAAACAATTGGCTTCAATTTTTGCCAAAGTAGGATGGTAAGCTAGCATTTTGCAGGTTTAAATGGAAATTCATAATCTCTTTGTTGGTGGGTGGTGAGGTTATAAAGATGCTGCAAAGGTTCCCATGGGAAGTGGCAGTTGACCCCTACATTGGGATCAATGGAGAAACTTACAGAAAACACAAGAATTTCAGAAATGACACAAAAGAATATGAAATAAATAATCACAATGAAACATTTGTTTAACCAATTTAGGAGTTTATTCTAAACTGTAAAGAATATCATAGATTGTTAAACTAAGATTGAATCAGCCAAAATTTCCATTAGACATTAGAACTCAAAGTTGACATTTCATTTCAAAAACCTTAACGCTGTATTTGGTTGAAAATTTGGAAAGGGATTTGGAAAGGAGGGAAAAAAAAAACCCTAAAAATGAAAGATGATGTTATGCGATTTGAAGATGATGTTACCTGAATGAAAGATGAAACAAAAACCCCAAAAATGTAGATAGATATAGGTGTGTGTATGTATGTATGTATAGAGAGAAGAGAAGAGGAGAAAAACAGAGAAGGGAAGGGAGAAGGGGTATATAAAAATATATATATACACATACCGAGAGAGAGAGAGAGACGAAACAAGGGTTTTAGGAAGAAGGAAGAGAAGAAAGAATGCCTTACCAACGTGTGGCTTTGAAGAACCTCGAAAGGGCCTACGCAAATAGAATAGATAAACAATTAGAAATTGAAGCCAAGTCCAAGTCGAAACAGTCGAAGCAGATTACAAATTGATTCAATGGAAAGCGTGATTGCTTTGTTGAGGAAGGAAGCGGACTGCGTCAATGGACTGCCATGCGTCTCGATCTCAACCGATTCAATTGATTGAAGAACCCTTTCCCCTTCACCGACGTCTTTCTTCTCTCTCTCTCTCTCTCTCTCTCTCTCTCTCTCTCTTCTTAGAAACTTAAGATATGTTTGGTTTGCATTTAGTAGATGACTTTTAGAAAAAAAAATTTAAAAATTATTTGGTTTGAGGTCTTTTTAAAAAAAATTTAAAATTACTTTCTCTCTTTTATACATTAATTAATCATTTTTTCTTTCTCATCTCTCCTTTTTAATTACTTTTTCTTTCACACATATCTACTTAAATTCTCCCAAAATATCAAATCATCCCAAACTCCTAAAAAAATAACTCTCTCAAAAAACTCAATCAAATAAACTAAAAAAATTTCTAAACTCTCTCTCCCAAAAAAATTTCAAAAACAACTCTCCCAAAAACAAACCAAATAAGCCCTTAGTGTTTTTTTTTTTTTTTTTGAACTGTATCAGTCTATTTGATAATAAAAAAATAAATTAAATATATGTTTTTTTTCAATGGTGCTAGGGTTTTGGCGCCTAAAATATTTTGGGCATACCATTCACGACACATGTGGTAAGCTATAAAAAGTGACTTATCTTTAACGATTGGTATACGTGTGTCGTATATAACTGATATATTAACGGCATTGCATATGTATGTCATAGAAAGTTTTATTATTTACGACTAAATTTGCAAGCCGTAAAAAAATTATCATTTTTACCATTGACAACTTGCGCAATAAACACGCCGTGGTTAGTATATTATTTACGACATGTAAAAAAAACAAGTCATAAAAGTGAGAAATTGCGACTTGCATTCATTGTATGCCATTGATGTGGTGCTGTAAAAAGTTAATTTTATTGTAGTAAGACAACATCCATAGATCAAGACTAAAATATGTTCAACAAAGTTGGTAGTTTGGTCGCAATTCTATAACTAGTCTTCTAAGAAGACTAGGAACATCGCGTTAAAAGCATAGATCTTCAAAAAATAGTGCAGTTATACAAAACTCATACCGAGACTCTATATCCAACAAAGAACTTAATACTCAACAAAAAATATAATTAGTAGCGAACTCCTATTACACCAAGGCAAAGAAGTATTCCTTAAAACATTTTCTATTTTGGTAGCCTCAAGTAAAGACAGTTCTTTGTCAATACAAGTGTATAAATTCAGAGATTACCTTTCACTGTAATATACAGATAACGCATAGGGTAAAAGAATTCAAACCATAACTTAGGTAATAGAATCCGAAAAGAAGAACCTTGTGGGTAAATCACGTGTTTCACAATCACGAACTAAGAACACCCAGTAATGGAGTGATACGACAGTATGAGTATCACCCACTCTAGTCACAGTGCAAAGGCTTGATCATTATTCTAATGGGAGAGAGTTAGAGAGAGAAAGAGAGTGGGAAAAATTCATTCGCTATTTGATTCATCCCACATCCCATATATCGTATCTGATATATAGGCTAGATTATAACCATCTATGCATATCTCTTGATAAGATATGATAGATATAGATAGTGATAGTGGTTTATCCAAATAGGATAGTCATGAGTATTCAAATTTAAATTACATGGATAATTTAAATGGGTCATGCCACATGGGCACCCAAATTTGGGTCCAATACCTGGCCCAATTTCCAACATCTCTCACTCATATATGAGTTGGTAAGATACTGCTACATCTCTATCTCAATCTCCCCAAAAATTGAACAATCTCATACTAGCTAATGAACCATGCGACCATTGAGAACACCTGCATGGTGGAGCTCTATACTAGAAACTCAAAATGAGCCAGCATAGAGACATCAACCCAAAAAAAGAATAGAAATAGTGTCTCATGTACCCAGACCCATCTAGTTACATCGATCCAAAACATCTTTAATCCCTCAAAGAGCATGTTTGACCCTCCTAGGTCCCGCATTATATTCACACTCAATCAGCATCCCATACAGAGTGATATGAGTTGTCGACAGTGAATATAGAGCAGAGATGTAGAACTAAATGATCTTCCCTTCACCCTCATATCATTTAACTCGAACTTGAACGCTTTCCCATAAAGCCGAATCATACATGACTGTAGGCAACATACCAAAGTAGTCAAACATCAACTCCTTATCTTATGACATAGTCAAAGGTCACAAAAGGTACAAAGTAAAGTCATTGGAAAAAATATGACTTTTAGGACTCACACGGTGAAGAAACAGAGATACATTCTCTCACCTCGCTAACGGGTCAATAAGCACATGCAGTACGAATGCATGCTATAGTGGAGTAACTCTTCCAAAGAGTGATGTTAAACTCATACATCATACAGATCTTAGTCTAGTCGTTCTTAAGTGCACAAGTCGCTTCCTAGCGTCTAACTCGAATTCTCTATTTGCTCGCCTCTTAGGCCTCAAATGAGATCTCGAATTTGGCTATCCATATAAGGCACATCATGGAAACGTAAGTACTCTCATATCCATGGTTTCTCTTTAACAAGACCTCATCTTGACTCTAATTAATGCGACATAACTAGTGGATAATTTTAGCCTCTCTCTTGGCTCCAAATATAATAAGCCACTAGTTTTATCCTTGCTCACTACCTAGCGCTAAGGGCGATTGCTCATGTGAGTGAGCCAATCTTGCTAGCTAGAATCAAATTTATTTATTCTGTGTGTGCTAATTCACAAACCACTGCAAAAGGTAGTAAACATAAATGTGTAATAGAAACAAATATGACTATTGATGGCATAAATATCCCCCCTCGCCCCCCCAAAAAAAAATAATAATAAATAAGAGTTCAACTGAATACACATATATCACCACTTACGTAGTCCTAAAGCCCTAACATGAGTAAGATAAACATCTCTGGCAATGGGCTTAGTTAAGGGGTTCACAACCATACGACTCATAGGGATGTGCTCTAGGATCACTTCTTTTTACGCCACAATGTCTTTGATAAAGTTGAATCTCACATGAATGTATTTGGTTCTCCCATGGTACTTAGGATCCTTAGCGTAAGCGAGTGCAGCCAAGCTGTCACAATGGATAGTCACAAGGTCTAAACGGCTTCCTGAACGACAGATGAACAATATCCAAATGCTGAAGGAATCTCCTTAACCAAACAGCTTCCTAAACGGCAGATGAACAAGCCATAAACTCAGCCTCCATAGTCGATAAGGCGATATAGGATTGCTTCTTACTGCTCTAAGAAATAGCACCATCACTAAGCATGAAAGCATATCCTAAAGTAGATTTACGCTCAACCAAGTCTCCTCCCCAATCAACATCACAATAGCCAACTAGACATAGATCTGAACTTTGGTAGCAAAATGTGTAATCTGCAGTCCTTCTAAGATATCGTAATATCCTCTTAACTGCTTTCCAATGAGCTGGTCTTGGGTTGGATTGGTAACGACTCATTAATCTGATTACATAACAAATGTCAGGACGTGTACACACCATAACATACATCAAGCTTCCAACAACATTCGCATAGGGTACACGGGCCATCTTTTCATTGTCTTCTAAGTCTTAGGAACCATATCAAGGCTTAGGCTCTCGCCTCTCGCTACAAGAGTGTCAATGGGTTTGCAGCTCTGCATCTGGAATCGCTCTAGGATAGTCTTAATGTAAGTCTCTTGAGACAAATCGAGAAGTCTCCTAGAGCGATCCCTAAGGATCTTAACACTGAGTACATAGCTTGCTTCACCATGTCTTTCATCTTAAATGTAGAGAACAACCACTTTTTAGTGGCAACAATCATCTCCTTGTCATTTGCAGCCAATAATATGTCATCCGCATATAATGAAAATATCAGAAAATTGTTCTTAGACTGCTTAACGTACACACAGTGATCTTCATCGATCATCGTAAACCCATTCGAAATAATGGCTCGATGAAATCTCAAATTCCACTGTCTGGATGATTGCTTTAAGCCATAA
Organism: Camellia sinensis; assembly: GCF_004153795.1. Taxonomy (NCBI): domain Eukaryota; kingdom Viridiplantae; phylum Streptophyta; class Magnoliopsida; order Ericales; family Theaceae; genus Camellia; species Camellia sinensis. The sequence continues at coordinate 2,403,695 of NW_021025826.1, read as the reverse complement.
ATAGATCATTGAAGCTTGCAAACTTTGTGCTCCTAACCTACTGCCACAAAGCTCTCTGGTTGATCTATATAGATATCTTCATCCAATTCTCCATTGAGAAATGCAATCTTTACGTCCATCTAATATTGCTCTAGGTCCAACTGAGCTATAATGGCTAGAATTAGGCGAATAAAGGCAACCTTCACAACTGGTGAAAATGTTTCTTTATAGTCCACACCCTCTCGTTGGGTATAGCCTTTCGCCACTAAACGAGCCTTATACCTTTCTATGGAACCATCTACCTTTCGCTTGATTTTGAGAACCCATTTGTTCCTAATAGTCTTGCGCCCTAGCGACAAATCAACCAAGTCCCAGACATGATTTTTCTTCGTAGTCTCCATTTCCTCATCCATTGTAGCACTCCATTCTTTACTAGCGGTGATGAGAGAGCCTCTTTGAGATTCTTAGGCTCCATCTCATCAATCGGAGCAGTCATGAATGCTTCCCTTCAATCTCAAAATGATGACGGGATATAGCTCCACATTTGTTTCTACACAATAGAGAGTCCTAAGAATCCTCATTCATTGGATCTAATCCATGACTATGAAAATCGCTCCCGTTATCCTTAGGAGCTTAAGGATAATTTCCTCATTCTCTACTAGGCTACTAAGTGAGCCTTCATGTAGATCCTCAATCTCATAGAGCTCTACATCTCTAGTTACCTCACCTCTGCTAAGGAAATCCACATCTTGTGACTCAATTTTAGTCACACTTCCATCTGGATGCTCCCCAACAAACACATAGCCTTTAGAATGCTCACTACAGCAAATGAAGATACACCCTTTTCCTTTAGGGCTGAACTTCCCAAACTTATGAGAAGCATTGTGTATGTAAGCTGCCAAACCCCAAGGCCGCAAATTGCCCATTTTAGGTTTTTTGCCAGTCCACATCTCATATGGCTTGGAAAGAACTGATTTAGACGGCGCACGGTTAAGGACGTAGGCAGCAGTCAACAAAGCATCTCCCCAATAAGAAATGGGAAGATTAGCTTCGCTATCATAGATCTAACCATGTTAAGCAATGTGCAATCCCTTCGCTCTGCTACACCATTTTGCTGCGGAGTCCCAGGAATTGTTAATTGCCTGATGATTCCTTTTTCCTCACAGAGCACTTTAAATTACTCAGATAGATACTCGCGTCCCCGGTCAATCCTTAAAGCCTTAATGCTCTTGTCTAATTGATTCTCAACCTCATTACATACCGTCTAAAACAATCCAATGCTTCTAACTTGTGAGAAATCAAATAGACATGGCCAAAATGCATGCAGTCATCTATAAATGTGATAAAATAAGGGGCTCCATGCCTTGCCCTCACATTTATTGGTCCACATATATTAGAATGAATAAGCTGTAATGGGATAGATGCCCTTTTGGCTTTCCCAAATCGTTTTCTTATTTCCTTTCCAACAAGACAGTGCTCATAAGTAGGCAAAGTGACTCTAGCGAGTGGGCCTAAAAGACCTTCTCTGGCCAATCTAGTCATCCTATCTTGCCCTATGTGGCCTAATCTAGCATGCCATCTTGTAGAATCATTATCACAAGTAGATACAATATTAGAAACAGAACCATTGGCATTTTTATTAAAACTAGAATCATCCACATCCAAAACTAAAAAACCATCTGAAAGGTAACCAAAACCATATAAAATTGTTCCCAAATAAATGCTAACACCATTATTCTCAAAACAAAAGCTAAAACCAAGGTCTATCATGCTGATAACTAAAACTAAGTTTCGCCGAATATCTGGAGCATAAAGAACATCATAAAGATACAAGGTGCCCTCGTCGTATTTCCAATTTGTATGTGCTAATGCCAAGCACCTCCACATTGGACTCATTCCCCATGTAAACTTTTCTACTCCCAACAAGTACTCAGCGATACTTAACGAGCCCTACTCTGTTCCTCGCGATATGGTCAGTTGCTCTTGAGTCTACAACCCAAAAATTTGGAGAATGAGCAATTAATGCTTGACTAGAAACAAGGCATTGAATGCAAGAAATTAAGTAAGGGAGTACCTTTTTCTACTCAGGGCAATCCTGAGCGAAGTGTCCTTTGTTACAATTAAAGCATGTCAGTTTAGCCTTTACCTTCTTGCCACCTCTCTTGTCTCTGTGCTTAACGTTTCTAGCACCATTGGGTTTTAGCGCAGCTACTGCTTGTTTCTAAGACACCCTACATGAGCTTGACTCAATCACTATAGCAGAACTATCAGACTTAGTCGTCTCTAGGCGCTTAGCCTCTAGCTCCAAATGACGCGATATATCCTCGAATGTTTTCACACTCTTATTATGCATCATGTTCTACTTCATCTGCTCCCAAGAATTTGGCAGAGAGCGAATCACAGCTTGTACTTGTTGTTCTTGAGTCAAATTGTGCCCAACTGCCACAAGCTCATGTATCATGGCTGACATGACCCTCAAATGCAGCTTCATAAAATGATGTGCCTTTCTATGATAAGAGTCAAACTTCATAGTCAGCCTATGTAGCTTTGCCAAAGAGGTGATACCAAACTTTTGCTTGAGAGCTTTCCATATCTCAAATGCAATCAAGCAATGCTCAAACTCACTAATCAAGTCATTGTGCATGCTGCTTAACATGGTAAAGCGCGCACACCGATCTTTGTTACGCCAAGTCTAAAAGACTTCAAGATCACGACGATGTTGAGTTGTATTGCCCTGTTTCATGGCATCCTTGATTTCCACTCCCATTTCATGGAGCTCGGTGAATGTAAACAAAGGTAGGACAATCATCTTCTGCAACAACTTACCATGCAGATTGTGGACAACCATTCTTATCTGATCTTTCTCGGAAGGCCTTGTAGTCATCATCCAGGGTTTAGCTCTCCATCTTGTCACAAATTCAAAGAAACCCTCCTTCGCCTCTTGGCGTGTCGCCTCGAGATCACAGGTTGTGACCTCGCCTCGATTTGCGTGTTGTAAGAGTACTGAGCAATGAAGGCCTTGGCCATCTCTTCCCAATTCTGTTTAACATAGTCTTCTAACTTAGCATTCCAAATGGTTGCTATACCTGACATGGTGCGACCAAAGAGAGACAGCTTCTGGAGTCTAGTTAAGCCCATCAGCCACATAATATCTAAAAACAAATGCAGGTGAACCATTGGATCTCCAAAGCCATCGAAACGATCTATGTGCGGCATTTTAAACCGATCCGGTAATGTAACTGCAGAATCAGTGTACCCATCTTCTATGTCTGGGATGTAGTTAACCCCTTGCACTCTTTTGAATAGTTTCTCCAATTTATTGACCTTAAGCGTAATTAGGTCAACCTCAAACTCGAACGGAGCCTCGGTCTAATAAATCGGGGCTTTAGAGGCTTGTAATGGAATTGGCTCTACTGGATTACCTTAGTTTTCTTGAACATTGGCAGTATAAGCAACGGCTCCAAGTGTTAGGATAGCTGTGGTAGGTGCATGAGATACAGAGGCCGCAGCCGGTTGTGGTTGCTGTTGTTGTAGCTTGGTTATGACCTCGGCCTGATAGGTTGTGACCGACTTGATGGGACACATCTTGCTGTAGTGTTTGAACTGTCTGTTGCAATTGGAATATTAACTCCTCTATATTGGATAGGGGATACTGTGTCATTTGAACAGGTGACCGGTCTTGAACTGGACTGGAAGTGGACAATTGTTCCCAAACTGGACTGGACACAGGTGAACTAAGTGGTGATTGCTGTAAAAACCGAACTGGTGAATTTTTCCTGACCCTCCTCCGTCTTGTAATCGGTGAGAGCGAAGCAAACACGGGCTGTCCTCGAACAAGATCCCCGACTTTGCAAAGTCTTCTGACTCGGGTCCAGAGTGCTTAAGGGATATCCGAACTTTCTGAAGCTATGGTTTAAATTACCTAGCAAAAAGAAATAAAGCAAAAGAGTAGGAATCAGAAATCGCACAACACCTTCAGCTAAGATGTTATCAACATAGACATGATCAAAGCTGTAGGACTGCACTCCACACTAAATTCTACTCCGAAATAAATACCAACTGTGCAACTGATATGCACATTCCTGTACAATTTCACTGTAAAGCACATACCAGTTAAAAGAGAACCAAAACACCCTATGATGGGGTAAGGTTACCCTGTCCTAGTTTCGTCGGGAACTAGGGTTCACTATTTCAAACACGCAGTTTCATACAATCATGTATTCAGGTGAGCATCTTGTCCTAGTTTGGAATAATCTCTATGGCTTCATTATATGCAACTACGCCAAATGGTCAAATGGGTACCTCAGTAAGACTACCTAATATACCTCTCACACCTAACACTTATAAGTGAAAAGAGTATCAAACGGTACAATGATAGTCTAGATCCAAGGGTTGTGTTCCCAACATGGAACAGCCTACAACCGATCAGCCTTTTGGCAAGCTTTTGGGCAAACCTCCGGCAAACCATCCATGAATAGCAGTCGGCAAACACAATGACTTAAGCGCACTAATGCAAATGCAATGCAAAAAACATATAAGTTTAGATAAAATTTCACATTATGAAGTTTGAATCAAGTTCTCTAAATCCTTAGTAGAGTCGCCAGAAACTGTAGCCCGACTTTTCGTACTCCTTTCGGAAGATGACAAGTCCTATAGTTCGAACTTCTATGGTTCTGAATTTGATTCCACAAGTGCAATGTGAAATAGAAAAAAACACAAAAGAGTCCAAATCCGGCAAATCTTTTAGAAATCGATTTTGGATCAAAATGCCAAAAATAAACAGCTTTGCCAGATACAGAGTCACCACCTAAATATTTTTGAAAAATTTAAGAAACCCGAGACTCATGCCGAAGGCCACGTGTCCGTCATCACCAAGATTGTCTCGACTCGGGAAATTAGGTACGAGAGGGAAAGGTCATGAATTGAGCACCCCCACTCGCCCGATCAAAGATCTGTCTCTACTAATCATGATGTGATTCTCATTTACATTATATGCTCTTGTTCCTATTATTTAGCCTAACTTACTATATGTTGCACATAAGTATAGACTAATTTGCAAAAATTGGAACATTTGATTTCATGTTTGTTTTTTGAAAAAGAGATTGTAAATGCGCCACTTGAAAGAGTAGGCTCAAATGTACATTAATCAAACTATTCCAATTCAAGCAACTAGCCTTTATCCACAAGCATTCAATCAGTTTATCACTTAAACACTTAGCCTCATGGTGATCATGCTTAACATGGCAATACTAACATATAATGCAATATGCTAAAGCGATAAAAGCTCACCTAGTACTCCAAGGCAAGCCAAAAAAGATAAAAGAGTTAGGAAAAAATGCAATGTGACTAATGCAACACACACAATATGCAATTACTAGGCTCGACTACTAATATGGCATATGAATCAATTTGATAGCATATGGTAAAGCACATATTCAAAAAAAGTGTAAACAATGACAATGCTAGTTAGAATGATGCGCTGAGCCCAATGCATGCAAGACAATGGATGCAAGGCATGAGAAATGCTAAACGAAATATGATGCTCTAAACTAACCATCATAAGCAAGTAAATAAAAAGGAGAAAGACGTGGGATTGGAAGACATACACATTATTACAATTGTGCCATCGTGCAGGATGGTCCGAATAAACTAACTAGCTAACTAATTACTACGAAGCTATTACAAACCAAATTAAATAAATTAACTATACTAGCTAATTATTACAAATTGGAATTAAACTAATTAATTACACTAACTAATTAATTACAAATTATAATTAGCTAATCAATTACAACATGAATATAACCAAAAGTAGGCTAAGTAATTAACTACTCTAACTAATCAACCCTGGGAAGTGAGGAATGCTTATGCATGCACGCGGATTTTCACCCAAAATGCTCACTTTTCTGTTACTAGAATGCCTTTGTTGCACAGTTAGAAAAATTACACTCTTTTTCACCTCAACCTCTGCTTGTTCTATGCTAAAAAGGTACTGCTTGGTTTGACAAAAGTGCCCGGCAGGCCAGAAGTGGTGGCCAGCTGGCCACTAAAAAGTAGCCTGCCGTCCAAAAAAAAGTGGTATGCCGGCCAGTAAAAGTGGCCTTCCGGCCACCAATACTTGGTTCCTCCTACTACAATAGAAAGCATACAGAGCACAAACAGAGTATTCTCAGGGGATATTTGTCCATCCTGCCTCTCCTTATCATCAAATAGCTCAAATGAGGGGTAGGCTTAATTTGCAAGCCATTAATCAACGCAATTTCATTGCATGATGACTTATGAACCAAGGGACACAATCTCAATAAATGGTAAGGAAAGACCAACAAAACCTCCTCCCTATCATGGATTGATCAAGGGAAGTGGTTGACCTTGGAAACTTGAACCATTTCATCACTAACAAGTATGAAATGACTCAAGTTTTCATGTGTTCAATTAACGTCTGATTGAACACCAAATTACTTTATTATCTTTCATCACTTTTAATCCCAATTTTATTACTTCATTTTGATTGCCATCAATTCCTTAGTTCATTAAGTCCAATAATGAGCTCTAAGTCCTCTAATGGAAAGAAGCATCAAACGAAGAATTATTTTGGGTATGAGAGAGACACCATGCTGTTACTAATGAACCCCCAAAGGGATTAAACCATCAAGCACAATACCTTAATCTCAAGCTTAAACAAGTAATTGGTTTGAAAAAACTTTCAAAATAAAGAAAAAGCCAAGAAAAGAGAAAAGTTGCAGAGGTGATTAGAGATGAACACAAGTATAGAAAGCAAGAAATAAACACTATCAACTCAAATAGGTTGGTGGCTAAGGCCTAAACCACCAAACCTATGAGGACTATGACATTACAAGCCTACAATACAAAGCATGAATGAAACAAGCACATAAAAACAGTCCTAAAATAGGCTAAAACAGTTCTGGAATTGAAGTCAAAAGAGCAAAAAGAGTAAGCTACAACATGGAGCCAGTTAAGCTAGTAAACAAGCACAAGGAAGGGAGGCTACCCCCTCCATTTTTGGGACTTCAAAACACGATTTTAGCCTCTGAAAAACTTTTGAGATTTAGTAGTAAAAAGCTCAAAAAAAGATAATAGAAAGGTGGGAAACACAAGGGCAAAGACTTAAGAAGTTAGGTGCGAAGAAAGGTGATCCTCCCCTCCACCCTTAATACCCTTAAACCACAAGTTTCAGTCCAAAAATTCAGAGTAAAAACAGTCCAAAAACAGTAGGAAATATGGCAAATAAAGAAAGGAAACAAGCTAAGAATTATACCTCTTCAAGAGGGATATCCCTTTTGAATTACAAACCAACACTTACACACCCTCAAGAGCTAAGGCAAGCTCAAAAACACCTCAGCACAAATACCACAAGGTTTGGTTTAGAGTGTATAAGTAAAGAGTGAAGAACTTGCAAGAGAGAAATATTTTTTTTGCTCCAAAATTTCTAACCTTTTAAAATATGAGAGAGGGTCTTCTATTTATAGAAAAACATGAGACCAACTCAGAAATATTTATACAAACATGTATGGACTGGTGCATGTATCTATGGAAATAAATAGCACACCTGGCAAAAAGATCTGAAAAAACACACAAGTGGCCAGCAAGCCACTAATAGTGGCCGGCAAGCCACATTAATGGCCGGCAGTCCACACTAGTGGGTCTGCAAGTCCCAGGATGTTTAGGCTTCAAAAACTACTGTTTTGGTCCAAAAACAAGACACAAAGTATGTAGGGTTTTGAGGCTCAAAGCTGAGACATTCTGCTGAGAACTTCGAGCATTTGACAAGCATATAAAAATTTATCATTGGGTGCGCAATTGGTGGTGCCCAAGTTGTAGGGGAGGTCAAAAATGAGGTGTCTACACCACCCTAGTTCAAAGTTTTTGAGTATAGTCTTTGGTGTGTTCATCCTGAGGTGAGTTGAGATTTCTTCCAAGTAAAGAGAAAACCTGAGGGTAGTGAGGCGTTCCCTATTGTGGTTCTGCTCTTTAAAAGGCTAGCATTTTCTTTGTTTTTCATTATTATTTTTATTTAGTCATATTAAGCATATGACCCATTATGGCATCGAGTTTTTTTTATTGTTGTTTATTTGATCACTTAGCCTATGTGGGAAAATAATAAAAGATCCATGCAAGCTATATGTTAGATCTTAGTGAGATTTGATAAAATGCTATGTGACTGGATCTTTAACAATCTCGTGATATAATGATAATATGAAAGTTATAAGCCCGTCACACCTACTCTATAATCCCAGGGGCCGATTGCGCTTACATTACCAAATACTTTTTTAGATTATCAGGAATGAAATAGGATAAAGGGGTGTATTTCCTAGGGTTTTAGGATGCCTTGATTGTAATAGCAATGTCTGTTCAACTCCATTCTTCCTCATTCATACTTGAATTTGCGGAAGCTCGCAAGGTGTTTTTCGCATGTTTGAAAAATGAAGGAATCCTCTCAAGATCAACAAGGATACCACCAGAGTGTCTCTGATATTCTGAATATAGTGGTGAAACTATTTGCCACAACAATGCCTCGATCTTTGCGTTCTGGTGGTCAAAAGCTCTACTTTTGGGTCTCAAATTGATTATCAAATATTTTATGAGCCCGTTAGAATAAGAATATAGTAGGAAAAGGAATTTTCCTGAACACCTATTTGGTGACTCAATGGCTCAAGAAATGACAATATTACCTTGAGAATGTCTTTGATTAGTTATGACACTTCCAAAGGTTCTTGATATTTGGATGCAATGGCGACATCTATTTGACTTGAATCCCATCTAAGTTTGCATTCATGCTTCTAGTGAGTCCTTACTAGATATTACATGTCTTGGTCCATACTTATTATTCTTGGAGAGGCTGTATCCTATATCTTTGTTGAATCGGTAGGATAAGTGCCCTGGACTCAAGCTGGGTGATCTTGGGAAAGCTATCCTTCAGTGAAATAGAAGCAAAACGTCTCTTTTTATAGAGAGGGCAAAAATGTGGTGTCAAGAGGGTTCTTTATCAAACAAGATTTCAATGGATTTCAAGTAACTAATTAGTGTGTTGAAATTCTTAATATGCTCAATCGCTACTCCTTCTAATATTTTCAAATGGTTAACTTCATTAGATGGACTTTGTTCATGGTTGAAGGTTTCTCAAACATCCGTGACAAGGCAGCTATCGAGTAACTCCCGCTCACCAATTTTCACCTTTTTCAACTTCTTCACTACTCTTGCAAGAGCAAAACAAAGATCCTTTTGATAGAGATAATCTTCTATTTGCATCTTCCACAATCCAAAGTTTGAATTGTTGAATTTTTTTTTATCTTCATCTTGATTTTATTCACTATTGATCTTGCTTTAGGAATGAAAGCTTTGATACCACTTGTTATAGTATATACAATCAATACCAAACTCCAGGACTTGAGCAAACAAACGCACATAATAATTCTAGAATGGAGAAGTAGATGAAGAGAAATATCAAACTCATAAATCAGTGCAAGTGATTTACGTGGTTCGCCCAAATTTAAGGGCTACATCCACGGGGTCACTATGGTTTCACTAAGATGAATATAAAAGAAGTTACAAGATTCTTACATTTAATCTCACAAAGTCTCTCTTCACAATGATCTCTCTTTATTGTGTATCTCTCACTAAGATCACAAAACTTATAACTAATGAAGTTATAAGGCTATTTATAGTGCTAACCAAAAATCCAAATCCAAACCAAGATGGAAACACAAACCCAAACCAAACCAACAAGGAAAATCAAAACCAATAATTGAAAGCAATTTAGAAAGCTGAAAACTAAACAAAACACCAATTTCCGTTTGTGCTTATTCCCAGTCTTTTTCCAAGCTCCGCCAACAACACATCTAATAGTTGTATAACAATTATATGAACTTATCTTTATTTCAAATTAAGAAAAAATCACTACAACCGAGTTAAACTTGGTTGTAATGATTTTTTCTTAATTTGAAATAAAAAAAATTTCATATGCTTATTTTTCAACCATTAAATGAAATAATGGTGGTCATCCGCAACAACCATGCAATTGAGAGAATCTAGATTCGTCATGTTTGCTTCATCATTAGATTCCTAAAATGAAAGGAAGTGAATTATATATAAATGGGAAAATATATATATATATATATATATATAAGAAGCATTAATTGAGTAGTTTCTAATAAATATTTCAAAAGACAGAATTCATCAAATGATCAAATCTATCAACCATAAATTTGATTTGGTTACCTTTGCTTTCAGAAGTAGTTGCTTTAAATCGTCATCAAGAAATTTATCCTTCAACTCTGGAAATGCAATCTACCAAAATTCATTTTATCATTTTGGTTAGTAACTAAATGAAGTTGGGTTGTTGAATAAAATTTTAACTCTACGATGATATGATGAGTCCTATTTGTGATATTTGATGAGCTTAAAATTCACGTTATCACCATTGATATAAAAAAAAAGAAAAAAAAAAGGTTGTTATAGGATGTTATGGTATGTGTAATACAAGAATGATAGAAGGAACATTTTAATGGAGAACAACAATAACTTCAATAATAGAGAAATAAACAAAACTAATAGTAAATAGAAAATTACTTTTCTACTCATACTTTTTCCTTTAAAAGTTGCGTTTAATTTTGATGTGAAAGGACAAAAATGCCCTTGATAGAATTAATACTATATTTTTATAAACATGCTATGGACTGATATAGATCCTCTTATCCCATTGCCATCATGGACTAGTCTCGCACCCTTCGCCTATCGCCATCATGGACTAATTGAAACCTACTCGTTATCTATTTTCTTGCTAATATACCTTCATATCTTGTGGGCTTGAAGAATTCAATTCTTCACATTTTTGGTGGTTGATTGGGTAACGGTGGTTGGGTGTCGGTTAATTGGCTATTGGTTGACTAGGTGAGGGTGGTGGTGGTTGATTGGGTAACAGTGGTGGTGGGTGATTGGGTAACGGTGGTTGGGTGCAGGTTAATTGGCTATTGGTTGACTAGGTGAGGGTGGTGGCGGTCGATTGATTAGCAATTGGGCCGAAGGGGATACATGTGGTGCTTGATCAAGGTGGCAGTGTCTAATTGAGGCGGTGCATGTGGTGGCTAAAAAGAGAAAGAAAAGGAGAAAAGAACAGATATGGGAGCTGGTGTCCATGGTGGTTAATTGTGGTCGATTTTAAGGATATTAGGAATGTCTATTTGATTTTAAGCATGTAATATCCATAATTATTTGGATGTAGCTAATATTCGAATACAAGAATAATGAAGGGTGAAGTAAACATTTAAAAATGCTGACTTCATCAATTTTCATCTGTTGGATTAATAATTTTTTCTACATTTGTTAATAGGCCGTAGTATATTTAAATACTTACACAAGTTGGACGGTTTAAATATAATAATTTACATTGAAGGGTCGTATTGAAATTAAAACAATATGAAGAGTTTAAATAGAAGAATTAGAAGTTCTGGCATCACATGAAAAATTAAAATAAAATTGAACAAATAATTTATAGTTTGTCCAATATAAAAAACCAATTTATACAAGGACAAATTACAATGATGGACCCTAGATTTTACCCTTTGTATCACTATCAATTGGCTCAAGGCTAGGTGTTTGGTATGCTTTGTTTGAGCTGTGGGTATTCATGGCATATAGCTCAGTAAATCTGTGCCTTTTTGGTGTTGTAGTGCCTAAGCTATCTGTTTTTCTGGTTTTTTTTTTCTCTGTTGTGTTTGCTCGTTGGTCTCTCACCAACTTGGAGGTTGGAGCTTGTTTTAGCTCCAAGCTCCACTTTATTGATATAATTTTCCTTTTCCATCAATAAAGTTTTCCTTTTGCCGATAAAAAAAAAAAAAAAAAAAATTGGCTCAATTTTGATCATTAATTTTAGATTTTGTTTTAATTTGGTACAATTAATAATATTGTTAGTGTTTTTCAAGAGAAATTATCACTAAATTGATTGAGATTAATTAACTGAGTTGAGTAAGTTTATAACTTTGTCCTTAAAATAATAATGACTTGGACCCCCTTTTTTTTCCCACCCCCTTGACCCCCTCTTCACCTGATTGGCTACTTTTTCTTTCTTCTCGCGGGAAAAAAATTAAGCTTGTTTCCAGTTTAAGAAAAAGTATTTTAAATCTGATAACCAGACGAACTGTGTTATGCACTCTATCTAAATGGATCCAAATTTAAGCCTCGTTTGACAAGTAGTTATTTTAGCCAAAAAGGCAAAAAGTCACTAAAAGCTAACAATTTATATCAAAAAGTCAAAATTTTCATTTTCTCTCTACTTTTTGCACATCTTTTCAGAAAAAATCAATTTTTTACATCACATTTTAGTCAAAAAATTAAAAAATTACTAAAAAAGCATGTTCCCAAACGAGGCCTTATTATTGATTATGTAATGCAATCACCATGTTTTGTTCTAGGGAGTTGCCTTTTCGGAAAATTGTGTGTGTGTTTTTTTAAATATTTTACCTAATTTTTTTTTAAATTTTTTAGATACACCTAATCTAAATACGTTTAAAATGTAAAATTTTTTTGATTTTTTTTAAAAATTCACTAAATACAAAAAAAAAAAAAAATTGAAATGTAAAATCAGTAGGAATGCAAAGTTTGCCTCTAATTCATTCAAACAGACCAAAGAAAGTGGTACAAACTAGCAAAGGTAGAGTTATTGGATTGCTTTAGGTGGCGTAAGAACAGTTTAGGGTTGTTGGATTTAGATTTGAGTAAGAGTTGGTGAATATGGGTAAGTTTTGACTTAGTTTTTTATCTCAAAGGTTAATCTTCCTCGCAAACCTACTTTTGTACACCTACGGTTTGACCAATAGATGTGAAGCCTCACCATTTTGTACGGTGGGCCCCACTTTGCTTCACTGTCCAGCTTGAATTTTGAGTTACTCAACTTCTAATTGATGGTTAGTTTTGAAACTGATCAAACGGATCACCTCTCCTTTTCTTTTCTTGAAAGAAATTTGGAAATATTATTTTGTCTAAGTGTGAAAATGTTGTCAAAATGGGCTTGGTAATCTAGCAGACCCATCAATTTAACAGGAGCACCACTAATACAACGTAATAGTTTCATCATTGAGGAGGATTATGACCCGTCGAAATCGAATGTCTACATTTGTAGTTTTAATTATAGATACATATAATATTTTTTTAAAGGGGAAGTGGGGGTGTTGGTGTCTCTATGTCTTCCTAGTTACTCTTTCTAATCGGAGTAAAACCGCAAATTATAAATATAATCTTAGCTTTAAAACGAATTACATAAATCTTGTGTTTTTATGTGTGCTTTAGATTTATAGTTCTAATTTGTTTATTTTTCTCTATTTTCGTGTCTTGTCCATCTTAGTTAGATGTTATAAAATTCCTATTCACCCAAAAAAAGTTATAAAATTCCTAAAAATAATTGAGTACGCCATTTTTAATGGGTGTGTATTGTAACAATTCTCTACCTAGATATGTAAATTAATGTTTTCAAGAACTTTCCATTGAATAGTTGGCTTAACTATCACGCAAATTTTAAAAAGCCCCCAATTTTTTAAAAGCATAGTTAAGTTCCGTATAATTTTATCATTGTTTTGCTTAAAAAGGCTAAAATTATTATCCTGAATGAGTAAGCTATATACAAAATAAATATTTTTTACAAATTTCTCTTACAAACTAATATGGCATCTACAATATGAGTAATGCTATATGAACTAACAAATTTACAAATTTTTTTTTTTTTTAAATTTACTCAATGACATGACATTTTTCTTACAAACTCGTATAAAATGTGAAGGCCATGCTTGTCTTTAACATTGATTTTTGACTTTGACTTCTACTTTTTCATTATCAGCTCTTACTGTTTGCAAGTGTGAAACATTTTCCATCATTTTAGACAGAATAAATAACGGCAAGGAGGTGAATTTTGCCCAAAGATCTATTAGCAAAATTTGAATATAAAGACTTAATTAATAATTTTGTAAGTCAAAAACCTAGAAAAACAAGTTTTAAATATTTTTTTTATTATAATTATATTAAAATTGCAAAAGGTCTCATTTTAAATTGGTGCTTTAAACCTCAATTTATTTTGTACCGACCTTGATGGTCAACACTGAAAGAAAAGGGTAAGAACATTCGTACCTCAAAGTCGAAGAAGGGTTTTGTTTCAAATTTAGAACTGGCAAAACTTTTGAGACTTGGCAATCCTTTAAGTTTCAAATTCCATAATTGAGGGAACAAGACTTGTTCTTGTTCTTCTTCCCCATTCATTGAGACTAACATTTCCATCTTTCGACAATGTTCGATAGTGAGTTTTTGCAAATTCTTCAACTGTGAGAGCACGTTGGACGAGGCCAAATTCATGAGTTTGTAACAACTCCAGACTGTAACCTCCTTCAGTTGATCAAAGGACTTGGCCGGGAATAATTTATTGCCCCATATTTCTGTTATGTTTGCCACCATGTGAATATCCAACCACACCAAAGCAGGAAATGCAACCTGCAACATTCATCATATATAATTTTTTAGGAAAATGTTTGAGGGCCACAATTTTTGTGACTACAATGGCTCAAAACTGTCAAAACGACATCGTTTTGGGTGCAAAACATGCCAAAACGACGTCGTTTTGACAGTTTTGAACCATTGTGGCCCTCTAGCATTGTTGAATTTTTTATATGAGTCAGTGTGCAACATTTGACACCCAATATTTATCCAAACCAGCATTATCCAACAATGATAATTGCGACACAACAAGATTGGAATTCTATCTTCTTTTTAATGTGCTTCTCCATGGACATTTTAGAAGATTTAGGACATTCGTACCTGGTGATTAAACAAGGGTTGTGCGTCAGATAGGCTAGAGCAGCTGTAGAAACTTCTAAGGTTCTCCATATTTCCAAGTTTCAGTTTATTTAGTTGAGAGAACACAATGACATTATTTTTGGCGGTTTCTTCTTTTTCTGCTTTCTTGGAGACTATTACTTCCATTTTTGGACAACCTGCTATATCAAGTTCTTCCAGATTCTGTAACTGTTGGAGCATACTGTATGGGACCAAATTCACCAATTTGTCACAAAACCAGACCTTAACAATTGTTAACTGGCAAAAGGACTCTGCTTTTTTGGGAAGCAATTGCTTGTCCCAAATCTGTGTTATTTTTGGCACCCTTCTAAAGCTCAATTCCTTCAACTCAGGAAAAGCAATCTGCAACATATTTGTTTCATTAACAACTCTTCCAATGTCAGCAATCTCCACTAACCATCACTACACAATCAATGGAAGAGCTTGTGTGCACGAAGAAAAATTATACAAAGTTTTTGGGCAATTGTTTCACATCATTCACCAACTATATATATGGTTTCTGTAAACATCAATACAATAGTGATGGATTAATGACTCAATTACGTTTAAATCGAAAACAACCTGACAATGCCCCAAAACTATAATACAATTGTTAGAGACTTATCATCTCCATAAGCCACTTTAGTTAATATACTAGAGAAGTCCTTTTAATCAGTACTAATTAATTTTTTGTTAAATACTTTTAAAGATTCAAACATGATATCAAACTTGCATTTTAATGATCTTTAGTAGCCAAGTCTGCCCAAATCTATTTCTCTCACATAATCAATCATCAAAGAATTTTTTATTTTTTTGTTTTTGGTCCTGCTAGCAAGTAGCCTGGACATTTGTTTAGCAATAATTAATGCTACTATTTGTATTTAATAAGTTTTTGATTAATTATACTGTAATTAGTGACAATAGAATTTTCAAAATAAGATGAATAGCATATTTATAAATGGTGCTAAAGAATTTTTTTAATTTTAAATATTACCCTTTTAGTTAAATATTCATCATTACAAAAATAATGATAAACTTCAAATATGACATACTTGGTATTATAAAAAAAAAACTGAGAACTACTATAATAAAAATAACTAGTTGGGGAACCTTTCTATCTCTCTCTTTTTGGACAATTGGTTGGGTAGGGGAAATAAGAGAGGAGAAACTAGACTTGCAACAAAAAGACTCGAATATGAGAGTAATGTTCTTGGTAGTTATTGACAAGGTTATAAAAAATGGCCATTACGTTCGTAACAGAATATGGATCCATCGTTTCGGATATCCACTGGTATACCGCTGTGAATGAAATTCGCTGAATAACCATCTAGTTCCCGTTATGTGACGAGGTGTAGCCGTTACACAGGCCGCGATAGACTGATACTCACCGGTTTAGATTAATATTGGAAAGAAAGTGTTGAAAAACCTGTAAAAAATGGTTAAGAAATTTCATATCCGCAACCCCTGATTCCCGATACGTACCAGCCGATACGATTGATACCGATACTCCGTAATCGATATCGTTGCATTATCTGATACCGTGATTTAGAACCATGGTTATTGAAGTGTTGACCATTAACTCATCTAAAAACTTAGCCTGTTACAAACAGCGACAATTTTATTATTTATAGTATATTTCCAACATGCTTCTCACGTGTGACCAGGCTTTTCATCATAGCAAGCTAAACACGTGCAATCATTTTTAATAATTGGGTAGGCGGTGAACACAAGATCTATTACTTGCTTGAATAACATATTAAAATATTGACCACCACTTCATCTAAAAGTTTAATCTATTAAAGAGTGGGACAATTTTATTATTTATATTATAATGTTCTATCGAATGTGATAGAACAAAAAATAATAAATAAATGAAAGGAAGAGTGAAAATCAATTTCAAAATTTGAGATTTAGTTATGAGATTATAGTTAAATCAAACCAAAATGTTTGTTTCATGTACTGTTTATCTTGATTTTCATCAATAAAGTTGCATTTTTGCTGATAAAAAAAAAAAAAAAAAATTAGAAAAACTCATCCTGTGGTAAAAAGGTAACGATATTGGTACCTGGTGATTGAAAAATGGCTGTGCATCAGAACTGGAGGTGTAGAAAGTTTTGAGATTCTTCATAGATTCAAGTTTGAGGGTTCGTAGTTGAGTGAACACCATGATAGCACCATTGGCTTCTACTTCTTCCTCCTCTTTCTGTGAGACTATCGCTTCCATTTCATAACAATAATTGAGAGAGACTAGTTTTAGATTTTGTAACTGCGGGAGCATATTGGATGGGAACGCATTCACAAGTTTGTCACAATGCCAAAGCATCAGTCTGCTTAGTTCACAAAAGGACCTTGCATCTGGGACTAATTTCTTGTCCCATATCTCTGTTATGTTTGGCATTCTTTCAATTTCAAGTACTTCCAACGTAGGTAATGCAACCTGCAACGTTTACATACAAAATGTTAAAATGACTTTATTTTTATTTTTTTACCGGCTGTCCAGGCCAGTTTACGTGGATCTCAATTAATTCCGAGATTCACATAAAGTGCCCACTACATGTCGATCAGGCAAATCTCAGGCGGAGTCCAAGATTATGGCCTCAAAGACTTGATAGTATCTAGTAGGAGTTGAAACTGACATATGGAGGAAGCACATCTTTAGACCCCAAGCTACACTCACTAAGTCAACCACTTGAGGTTTAAAAAAAATATTAGATATTAATTACATCACAATTTCGCTCTTTACCATCTGTTTATACTGCATTTATAGTTTACGAGTCATAAGTATAATAGGTCCCATATAAGCTCAACTATGGTTTTAGATGTGTCACATGAGATAATAAATTAAGGGAAATATTTTTTTTTCGAAGTTTGACCTTCATAATAAAATAAATTTTTAATTTTTAATTTTATTAATTTAAACCCTATTTTTTTTTATTTTCTTTCAATTTAAACTATTTATTTATTTTCGTTGAGTAAAAAAAATCATATTTTACTTATTAAACCAATAAAAATGGTATTTTAGACATACACCTATATTGAGTTCAATGGTTAAAATATTCTCTCTTTTTTTTTTTTTTTTGGTCGATTTTACTTGATAGAAATAGACGAATGGTTTAAATTAAAAACAAATAAAAAATTTAAGATTTAAATTGGTAAAATAAAAATTTAAGATTTATTTTATTATAAAGGTCAAATCCTAAGATTTTTTTAATTATTTTTCCTAAATTAAATATAGAATAAACAATGGTAGGTACTAACTATAATAGTATTAAAATGAACATATGTACACAATATAACCGTTCTTGGTTTAACTAGAGCTTACCTCAAGTTGTACTCTTTGGTTTTCGAGGAAGGTTTAGTGTAAGGAGTTTATGGAGAAATATTAAATGTCGATTAATAATAATCCTTTTCATAATAATTTGAAAAATGCCACATAAACATGGCAGGCTGCATGTAACATATTATTAGATTAGAAATGGGGGTGCACACAACACATGCACATGTGATCATTTTATTTTAGAAAATAAGCAAAATATAAAAATTGAAATGAACTGAAAAAATCAGAAGTTGAGAGTTTTTTTTTTTTTTTAAACACCAACAGAAGCCTTTTCTTTACGCTGCTTAAGTAGTAAAGATGTTGTTTTCTAGACTGAAGGTTTAAATTGGTTAAGGAGGACAGTTTCGGAAATGAAAATGTCACAAATTGTCAACACCACAGGAAGCCTTCACTTCACTTTATAATAGCAGATAGGTAGAAGATACATATAGGTTAAAGATAGATTATGATATCACGTGTCAATAATAGCATGATAATCACTATTATCTTCAATTTAATTTAATTTATATATATATATTTTTTTCCCGGCAGAAGGTTCATATCTACTTAGAAATATTGCATTGTTATATATACAATTCATACATATTTTGCCCCGATTAATATTGAGTTTGCTTAAATATTGTAGTATGTATACGTTGAAGTCATTTTACCTTTGATCGGATTTGGATATAATTCAAATATATTCAAATCAGATTGGATTGGAATTTTTATTTTTAATTTTTTATCAGCAAAAAGTTTTATTGATGAATCAACGAAACCATGCAGGGAGGAAACATCAATAAAGGGCAACACAGGGCAGCTAGTGTACAAAGAAAGATACACCTAGTGAAATGGAAAGAGGCAACAAAGAACAAGAAACAAGGAGGTTTGGGGATCAAGAATATCAGATTAGCATGACAGTCTATTAATGAAGTAGTGGTGGAGGTATGGTCAACAAGATGATGCACTTTGGAAGCAGATTATTTGCGAGAAGTATGTCTCAGTGGAAGGTAGGTAGTTTCCCTTTTCAGTTGAATCTGCCTCTGTTTCTAAAGTATGGAATGATATTTTGGCTGTGGCTTAGAGGAATGATAGCCTATATCAATTCTACATGGATAATGTGGAACTTAGAGTTGGGAATGGTAAAAGAGTGTTCTTTTGGAGAAAAACTGGATGGGCTCCTCAAGTCTAATGTCCCAATTCCCAAGATTGTTTCAGCTGAATGAAGACAAAGACATATCACTGAGCTTGCAAGTTTCTAGGAGACTTAATCATGGAGAATAGAGTTTGTCTTTTAGAAGACCCCTTTTGGCATGGGAGGAAGAGGAGGTTGGTAGATTGCTCCCTTCTCTGCGAGCAGGTCCATGTTTGAGTCTGAATTTGAAGATAGGCTCATTTGGAAGTCTTCACAATTAGGGGCATTCAAGCTAACTATTCCTATTGCTGGGGTGAAGTGAATAATGGTCCTTTGGGTAGCTCAACTGATGTTATCTGGAATAATTTTTCACCACCTAAAGCAAAATTCATTTCGTAGCTAGCTTGGAAAGGAAGACTAAAAATAACTGATATGTTGCATAGAATGGGAGTTTTGGAAGGAAATGGGGAGCTTAACTGTGTCTTTTGCAAAGAGGAAAGAGAAACAATAGATCATGTTATGATCCACTGCCCATTTGTCTGGAGAATATGGTGCTATAGCCAGATGGTGGGGGCTTCAATGGGCAATTCCTAGATCCATTGAAAGCTTGCTACAATGGTGGTTGGGTTGGAAGTTCAAAAAGAAGTAAACACAAATATGGAGAGTGCTACTATAGCAGTTCTTTAGTTGTTGTGGAAATGTAGGAATGAGTGCATTTTTAATAATGTCCAACCCAATATTGATGATCTCTACGACTGTATAAAACTGAGAGTGGCTATTTGGATGAGGTCTCAAGACATTGGGGATTATTTACTCAGTGAATGATGTTGTATTCAATCTGCAGCAAGTTAGGAGATGCTTAGGACCATCCTAATGGGAGCAGCAGAGCTGTGGAGATTAGAGCTGTAGCTACTGCAGGTGTGTGCCACTGTTTTTTTTTTTTTTTTGTGCTGCAGGTGTGGCATCTGCTGCAGAGGTGCTGGAGTGTTATCTGTTTGCTGGACTGATTTTACTGGAGCATTCTATTGGAGACAGGTTGGATTTGATTGAGCTTTTGGGTGACTGATGGATTTGGGTGGAGCATTCTTTGTGTTGCTTTTTAGTTTCTGTTCCTTTTTTCCCTTGCTCATTGTTTTTTGTTTGGTTTCTCACCAAACCTGGCTTAGTGCTAGCATATAATTGTGTATTCATTTGGGTGCCAACTTAGTTGGTATGGTTTTGTTGCTGTATTTGTAAGCTTATGATTCATCAATAAAAGGATTTTTTGCTGATCCAAAAAATACAAAAAAAAAAAAAACAAAACAAAACAAAACAAAAAGCATCATAGTTAAACCAAATGATTCCAACTAGGTTGCCACCGATAGACGAGCCGCAATCATAGGCAAAGCACCATATCAGGGTTGGTGAGAAACCAACCAAAGCAACAAACAAAGAAAAAACAATAAAATACCAAAAGCAAACAGTACAAAACACCCCAAAAACTCTTTGTGGAGGTGGTAGTTAATTAAAAGAGTTGGGACATCCATACCTGGTGGTTGAAGAATGGTTGGCCTTGGGATTTTGTAGAGCTACTGTAAAAACTTATAAGGTTCTCACAATCAGAAAGATGCAAAGTCCTTAGTCGAGGGAATATGAAGATATGATCATTGGCATCTTCTGTTCCTTCTGGGTTCTTTGAGACTATGACTTCCATTGTTCCACAACTGTCTACATTGAGTTCTTTCAGATTCTGTAACGGTCGAAGCATATTGGATGGAACCACATTCACCAGTTTCTCACAGCACCAAACCTTCATGACAGTCAATTGGCAAAAGGAGCTTGCTTCTATTTCTGGGACTTGCAGTAATTGATTGTTCCAAATCTTTATAATTTTAGGCAGCTGGACAATGTCCAATGCCTCCAATGCAGGGAAGCCAACCTATAAAGTTGTATACAACACATTTTGTTAGTAACTTCAAAAATAAATGACTTCTCATGTCAACATTCTAGTAGCGGGTGTTTGAATCTATAGAAAGAGGTGAGACGGAAATTTGGAAGAGAAAGATGTGAAAGTTGAGGAGTCAAGAGATTGTTTGAATGGTAGTTTGACCTCTTAATGAATATGCTAAAATTTTGAATACATCACCTAATAACAAAGAAAAAATTAAGTTGCATAGCTTTCTGATTTTTATTAGTCTCAAATGCCATGCCATGTGCCAAAAAATAATCAAGAAAATCTATTCTAATACAGTATGTAGAGCTTCAATTCCCCTTCATATTTCCCCCTAATGAACAAATTACTAAGTTGCCTAACATATGGGCAAAACATAAGGAAAATTATGTTGACATTTGTCAGCTGAAGATTTTTTGAAGACGGTTATATATTTGAAAGAGGAGTGCTATCTATTATCGAAATATTTAACCAAAACTCTTTATTTTCTATGTGATTTCTGGTATGGAATAGCAAGTGTCATGTTATTTTTAAAATATGGTGAGTCGTACACATGTACATTACTTTTATTGCATGATTACATATGAGAGGTGAAATAAATATGATAATATATAACATTTCTCATTTGAAAAGGAGAAAAATTTTGTGCTCATCAATTTTCAAAAAAAAAATGCTATAATCGTGGTTATCCATTTTAGAATGACAGATAGACCATAAGTGACAAGAACTGCTATTAACAAGGATTGAATAACTTGTGAGAGAAAATTGAAGAGAGAGAAAGAGGGAGAGCAATCTTGCTATGATGCAGTTTTAAACACCTTAACTTTTTGTATTGATGTAATCTCACTTGTAATTAGTTAATTGCATTAATATATTTTCTTTTGGCTGATTTAGAAAAGGTTTGGGAGATAAGAGTCATCATGTTATGACATTCCCATATTAATACATAAAAGGTTGAGAAAGCATACCTTCTCATTAAAAAGAGACTCTGCATGGACAGAAGAATTTCCCTCTGATGTTCTCGTCTTCTTCATTTCAGGGTAGAAGCTGATCAGGTTACCCAAATTCCTCAACTCCATATATTTCAATTGACTAAAATTTACCTTACTCGCTATTTCCCCTTCATCTTTCTCTCCTTCAATTCCAACTATTTCTTCCATGATCTCGCAATTTTGTATTTCCAGCCTTTGGAGTTGCAAAAGTGCTCTTGTGAAGGATGGGGAGAAGAGATGTTTGGAATTGCAATCTCGAACTTTTAATACAATCAATTTATTGAAAGGCCCTGGTGGATTTAGTTCATGACTCTCCATGAACCATTTTGGTTTTCCAAGCAAATGTTCCAAGTCATCACAATTGATAACTTCAAGAAACTTCAAGTTTAAAAACCTGTCATGTGCCACCTTCTTCAAACCTTGTATTTTTTTCAAATATAGCACTTCAACTTTGTCAAACAAGACCATTAGCTCATCTGGTAAGGAAATTCCTTCAAGTTTCAAGATCCTTGTTGAGGAATAATTTTCATTCTTTCCAAATCTACCACCCACAGATATTTTAAATCTGATCAAGTTCTCAAATCTAAGGTCCTTGGGCAATAGCATCACATTTGGTATATGAATATGTAGAGTGGTTAATCGAGTCAATGACTTTAGCTCAACCAAGCTCACATTGCTTATTTCCTTGTTGACTGTTGTTGCCTCCCATTGATCAAAGCTGTCTGAAATGTATAATTCTTCAAGGCAAGATAAGTTGGATATGATACCTTGTGGAATCACTGTGAGTTGGTCACAATTTCCCAAATCTAACAATCGAAGACGAATCAATTGTCCGACCTCTGGTGGCAACATCATGATATCAGAACCCCGAAGGCTAAGTATTTCAAGGGTATTCTTTAGTTCCTTGAGTATAGCTATGTCTTCCAACTTGCATTTATTTAGACGTAACATTCGAAGGTTAACCAAATTTGCAAGTGATGATGTTAGTGGAGCCATACTTATTCCACTCACATCTAAAACTGCAAGTCTATCCATCCCACTAAAAAACATGTCTGCAACTTTAAGCAAGGAATTGTTATACTCCAACAATAAGGTGTGGAGTTGTGGACATCCTAACTCATTAGGAACATCATGAATGGTTTCGGACACTAATGAGATTGCTGAGTAAGATTCATATGTACCTTTCTCCAGCCATTCTTGGACGCCATGTTTTACAAGAAATGCTTCCTGCTCTTTCGCAATTGAAATGGCAACATCTCGAATGACATCATGCATTTTGACGACATTTTCATCAGTGGCGTCTAACAGCAAACAGCTAGTTTTGAGGGTTTCGACCACTGTAAGTACTCTGTATCTTGCTTTTTCTAGTGTATCCGGGTTTTGATCCAGCAACCTCCTCGCCACGCAATGTTTGACCAAGTCATCAATTGAAATCTCGTTGTCTTCAGGAAACAGACAACAGAGCAAGAAGCAGGATTTTGCATCTTTGGATTCTAGACAATCGTAGCTCAACTTTAACGAGGCATACATTTTTGGGTCAATTCCCTCAACATTTTTTAGCATGCTATTTCTCAATTGATCAAGTGCATCTTCCCAGGCATATTTCTCCTTGTTTTTCAATGCTGCTCCAACTGCAAGTATAACAACCGGCAAGCCTTGACACTCTTTACACACCCTCTTTGCTAGTAAATGTAGATGAGGAGAATCAATAGAATTTCCCACCACCTTCCTGAATAGGGCCAATGCTTCTACGTCTGATAACACTTGGATTGAAAAGTCTCTATCAACTTTCATATGTTTCCACACACTTCGGATTCGAGATGTTAGCACAACTTTGCAGCCTTTGTTTCCATCCGTGATAGGAATACCTATTTCCTTAAAGTTCAGTTCTTTCCATATATCATCCAATATTAAGAGATTTTTCTTTCCATTGTTCAATCTATTCCAGAGTTGAGCGGCTCTTCCCACTTCGGTTTCCATATCCAGTTTTAGATTCAAACGGTCAGCGAGACGCCCTTGAATTTTGAACACGTTTGCATCTTGAGAGACAGCTACCATCACCACTTCGTCAAAAACCCGGTGTTCTTTCATTTGTTTGCCGACCTCTTCAACCATCGTCGTCTTGCCAACCCCTCCTGTTCCATATATCCCAACAATGTTAACTGTGGAATGTTTTAATGCATCCATGATTCTCTTCAAAACCAATGCTCTTGAATCCAAGCTCACATAATCCGAACTAGACGGGAATTGAAGTTCCGAAGGAGGTGGCTTTGCGCGTGCAACTCTCTCAAAACTTCCGTCTTCTCTTAGTTTTTTGGCATCATGAATCTTCTTTTGGGCTTGCTTGCTCAGTCGGTAGCGCCAAATGAAATTAGGGCATGAGAGTTTAAAGCACTTACACTGCATGTTTTCCTTTGTAGTTTTCTCATCCATAAATTCCTCAACTGCTTGTGTCACCCCGTCCACCTGGTTTAGCCAGTTTGAAACGTCATCATTAACATCTTCACCACGGGTTAGGGCTTCATCAACTTTTCCTTTATTTTTTCCTCTATGATTTTGTAGGATCTTCATTTCAGTGTCCAAGGCCTTCAGGTTCTTCTTGTAGAAAAGAAGAAAACTGACATGACGCACCACTGATTCAATCACTACATTAGTGATTTTCCTTGTAATTGAAGACAGAATTGCGTGCGGAGTACACATTTTCGATTCACTTTCTTTTTTTCTTTTTTTCTTCTGTACGTATTGTGTTCTTTTTTTCCTTTTTCCTTTTTGGGTCTTGTTTTCTTTCTTTCTTTTTTTTTTTCTTTTCTTTTTTTCTCACTTTACTTTTCTTTTCTTTTCTTTTCTCTTTTTTTGTTTTGTTTTGTTTTATTTTGTTTTTTTGTTTTTTTTTTTTTTTTTTTAAGGATACAAAATAAAAGAAGTACAAAGCAAATGCCAACAAGAGCAAAGAAATGAAAGACTGTAAATATTGCAGAAGAGACTAGTCGAGGCCTCCGGTTACTACTCAACTCTTCATATCTTTCAACTTCAAAAACCAAAGATGTCAACTATCAGTGATGTGTTTGAGAAGACAAATGTTCTTTGTATCTGCATTTTAAATACAAAGTGTTACAATGGTTGAGAGTAATATATATCAATTGCATATATGAATCAAGGTACAAGGACTCCCATATATAGGAGAGTATTACAATCAAGTATGGAAGGTAGATTTACGGGGAATCAATCCCTAACATATATACCTAATTTATGGCCTAAATATATACCTAAATATAGACCATATATATTAACCTAATATATACCATACATATTAACATCCCCCTCAAGGAGGATAAACATCAACTAATTTGAATTTGGAAATCAAGTCACAGAAACGGCCATGAGGATGAGACGTGGTGAAAATATCAGCAGGTTGATCAATAGAAGCAATAGAAAGAAGATGGACCATGCCACAAGTAACATGCTGTCGAATAAAATGGCAATCAATCTCAATATGTTTAGTGCGATCATGAAAAACGTCATTATGAGCAATCTGAATAGCATTCTGATTGTCACAATAAAGATAGTAGCACCAGAAAAGGAAACACCCATGTCAATAAGAAGCCAGCAAAGCCATAGAAGTTCCTGAATAGTGTCAGCAAGAGCACGCTATTTAGCTTCAGTACTAGAACGAGCAGTGAGACTTTGTTTTTTGCTGCGCCAAGCAAGAAGTGAATCTCCTAAGAAGAAATAGTAACCCGTAGTGAAGTGTCAATCAGTGGGATCCTTAGCCTAATCAGCATTAGAAAAGGCACGAAGCTTAAGAGAGGAGTAAGCAAAATAATGGAGTTCATGGAACATGGTACCTTTGACATAGCGAAGTATGCGAAGTATGGCAGTGTAATGAGGGGTGCGGGGAGCCGACATATACTGACTAACAAGATGTACAGCATAAGCAATGTTAGGGCGAGTCATGGTGAGATAGACAAGACTACCTATTAGCCGGCGATAAAGAGTAGCATCTGAGAGAATATCCCCATCAAGAGGAGTGAGACGAGTCTAAGTATCAATCGGAGTAGGGGCAGTCTTGCAATCAGTAAGAGTAGTAGAGCCAAAAGATCGGATATATATTTGGCCTGTGATAAATAATAACCAGTAGAATCATTGGAGACTTCAAGACCCAAGAGATAATTGAGAGTACTAAGGTCTTTCATCTCAAAATGTCAACTGAGAGATTGTTTGAGACTAAGAATACCAGCTACATCATCACCAGTGATAATCATATCATCCATATAGAGAAGAAGAAAAAGAGTGGTCCTATGAGCAGTCTTCTGAATAAAGAGAGCAGAGTCACACGAGCCGGAGGTAAAGCCAAGATTATGAATGGTGGAACTAAACTTAGCAAACCAAGCATGAGGGGCTTGTTTGAGACCATAAAGAGCACGTTGAAGTTTGCAAACTTTATTAGCCAGATAAGTAGACCCAAGTGAAGGTTGCATAAAGACCTCCTCAAGAAGATCACCATTAAGAAAGACATTTTTCACATCCATTTGGAAAAGATCCCAGTGGCTAGAAGTAGCAACAACAATCAGGCTGGGAACAGAGGTAAGCCTAGAAACAGGAGCAAAAGGTCTCCTCATAATCAATACCATATTCCTGAACAAAGCCTTTTGCAACAAGGCGAGCTTTGTACCGCTCAATAGAACCATCAGAGTAAGTCTTGATTTTGTAGACCCATTTGCAACCAATCGTAGTTTTTCTAAGAGGAAAATCAACAATGTCCCAAGTAAGAGTTTTGTCTAGAGCCTGAAGTTCATCAGTCATAGTTTATTGTCAAAAAGGATTAGTACAAGCCTCACGATAGGAGATAGGTTCATGAGTAGAAAAAGCAGTGGATCCAACAATATAATCACGAAGATAAGCAGGTTGTTGAGTTACTCGACTTAGACGACTTGTGGAAGGAGGATCTGATAGGGTGATAGGAGACTCAACGGGACACTCAATGGAAATTGAGGGGCCCAGAATGAGAACAGCAGGACCATCAGAGGGAGTAGTCAGGACATGATCAGGTGTAGGCAAAGGCGTCTCTAGAGGGGAGGAACCTGTATCAAAGTCATTAGAGCAGAGATCGACAGAAGGATTAGTAAATAGAATGGAAGTAGAAGATGATGACAAGAGGAATGAGGATAATGATGAAAACATTTTATACTCCCAGAAAACCACATGATGAGAGATACGAAGACATTTAGAGATAAGATCCCAGCAGAGATAGCCTTTATGTTCAATCTCATACCCAAGAAAGCAACAAAGACGAGAATGGGGTTCAAGTTTGGTGCATTCATGAGGTTGGAGGAGAACAAAACACGCAGACCCAAAAACCCAAAGATTTGTATATAGAGGATTAGTGCCATGTAAACGTTCATAAGGAGTTTGGTTATTGATAGTAGGAGTGGGAATACAATTGATAGTGTAGGTAGCAGTAAGAGCAACTTCCCCTCAAAAATTTTCTGGACACGAGGAAGAGATAAGAAGAGCTTGAGTAGTGTAATATGCCTATGCTTCCGTTCAGCACGTCCATTTTGTTGGGATGTGCCAGCATAGGAACGATGAGGCTGAGTATCGTGAAACTAAAGGAAGGAGAGAAAATCAAGATCCCTATATTTCATAGCATTATCAGAACGAAAAAATTTAATGGTTTTAGAAAATTAGGTTTGGATCATTTTTGCAAAATTGTAACATAGTTGTTTGAGTTTTGATCGAATTTTCATGAGAAACAACCATGTAAAACGTTAAAAAGTCATCAACAAAATCAACAAAGTAACATGATCCCCCTATAGTGGTAGTAGGTGACGGTTTCCAAATATCAGAATGTATAAGATCAAATGGTGCATGAGAAACAGAAGTACTTGTATTAAATGATAAAAATAAGTTGTTTTACAAGTTGATAAGACAAACAATCCAAAGTATCAGGAATTACATGACCCAACTGACTAGTAGAAACTAAAGATTTAAACCAACTAACACAAATATATCCTAAACGACAATGTCAAAGATTAAAAGAAGACATGATAGAAGCAAATGTAGGAGCAGTTAACGGGGTGGAGTCTGGAACATGAAGGTAAATGAGCTTATAGAGACGTCCATACTTACGGCCGATCCCAAGAGTTTGTCCCGTCTAAGGGTCCTATACCAAACAACCATTAGCGGCAAATGTGATAGTTAGACCAAGCTCATATAATTGACTAATAGAGATAAGATTTAAAGTGCGAGCATGAATAAGATAAACATTTGATAAGGATAGATAAGAGGTAGAAACAAAACCAATATAACTTATAGACATAAGAGAACCATAAGCAGTATGAATGGAGGGAATATGAGGAGAGGAAGAGATTGAAGAAAATATAGTAGAATTGGAAGTCATATGATTGCAACATGTTGAGTCACTAGGAAGATGTACCTGAAATCATAGACAGAATAGTATGAGGGTACCAGAGGTGGTGAGAAACTGTTTGAACATGGCTTCAACATCAGTTAGAAAAAGACAAGAGAAGCCAGATCTAAAGGCTCAAAAGACTCCTCAGAGGCAATAGCAGTAGTGCGATGAGCAAGCAGAAATCTAGACTGATTCCTAGGACATTGTGAACGACTTCATGAAGAAGCACCACGAGAGAAGTGACGAGTAATAGATAAGCGATCTGGATTGTGCAAGCAATCTTGTTGCAGATGACCAGGACTAATCTTGTTGTAGTATCGACTAGATCTAACTAGGCAATAAAGTAGAGGATGAGTAAAAAGAACGCCCATTCTGACAACAATTGCAAGTAGTGGGCCGTTAGGTTGTGGTTGAAAATGAACTCAGTGATTGAAGAATGACAATAACTGTATCCACGTGATGAGTGTGAAGAGGGCCAAGATGAGTCTCCTCAAATAATAGCTCGGAAATAGCCTGCTCAAGAGTGGACAGTGGAGTGCAACGAAGCAAAGATGCGCGTACTAGCTTAAACTGGATAGTGAGAGCCATGGGAAACTGAACCAATAATTGCTGATTACGATACTTAGTGAATAAAGCAATATCTTCAGTATAAGGCCAGTTAGGTTCAGAGAGAGCAAGCTGGTCCCAAATAGAATATATTTGAGAGAGAAATCCATTAACAGATTGATCAGGCTCTTGACACATACGATGAAGCTGACTCTAAAGTTGATACTCATGACCAAAACCAGTAGTCTGATAACGTTCCTTCAAAAAGTCCCAATTGTCTTTAGCAGGAGTAGTCATAGTGTCAAGTTGAAAATGACCAAACTGTAGACTGATTGAGGTAACAAATGTATTCCGAAGCCAAGTAATGATCTGGTAATTCTTACTGTCTCAATCCTCTAAACGATCTTCATATTTGATGGCTATTTCATTAACCTCTTTTATTGGTTTAACCACATCACTAGTGATAATGCGCTAGAATTTCTTCCCTTTTAGAAAACTGGACATGGCTTGGGCCTATAACATGTAGTTGGAGCCATCAAGTATAACAGAGATTGGATAGGAAGCATCATAACGATCCATAACAGTGGTTTGATGAAGTAAATAGATAAGAATAGTGCTATAGGAGCAGAATCAGCAAAAACGAGTCCACCAATGGATTCAGAAGGTCCAAATTAGGTAGGAACCAAGTTGAACCACCCAACAAATAGGCTGAAATTGGACAGAATAAGCAAAATCAGAGGTTGAAGTGATTAAGGCTGACGTCACATAGCATAGGGCTGCTGTCAGCGAGTATGGCACGAAGGTGTGAGGGTGACGTCACGAAGGCGTAAGTGAGATGTGATGCTGACGCCACACGCACATGGCTAGGCCAAAATCGAGCATGTAGGGTTGACATAAGGTAGACGATGTTAGTAGAGGAAGCGACTGAGTGGCTTATGGCTGAACAGTTGGCGTGGCTATGTGTGCATGGAAGCACATGTGAGAGTGATGGTGGAAACGATTGACGCGCCAATCACAGAAACAGAGCGTGAAGGCCCATAAGGGCGCGTGAGGGATTTTTTGGTGATGAGGTTGGTGCTGTTGGAATCGTGAGAAGATTCTGATTAGTTTGATGCTAAGGGGAAAAATTTTGGGTAAAAAATAATGACAAAACAGTGTTGGAACAGAGAAAATAAAGTGTTTTGATGATTGAATGAATGTTGTAGTACCACTGTATATAGGACTAAGCAGAAAGAGAAAAGAAAGAGGGCTATAATTTATTACCTAGAGCTCTAATACCATGTTAAAATGGTTAAGAGAAATATGTATCAATTGTATATATGAATCAAGGTACAAGGACTGCTATATATAGGAGAGTATTACAATCAAGTATGGAAGGCAGATTTATAGGGAATCAATCCCTAATATATATACCTAAATTGTGGGCTAAATATATATCTAAATATATACCATATATATTAACATAAAGAAAAAAAATTCAATTAGATATGCAGCAATATTACAATACTATTTGGACTAATTACATTACTCCTTGATGGGTTTAGATTCTCTCTTTAAGAAATGAAAGTCTTCATTTCACGATCAATGGCGGTAAAAGATCCACATCAATAAATATTTGTTTGAAAGTGAAAAATGGCCAAGGTAAGTTTCAAAATTTATCATGACTTGCTAGTTATTTTACTGAATTTTTAATGTGTTAGGAATGTTATGAAATGAAATGGAAATCCTTATTCTATTTATGCAATAGGGTCAGAGGTTGGATATACTCCTTGAACCCCAATCACATTGGTGCTAATTTACAAAGTTAATTATAAGTAATTTTTAGGGTAAATTACAAAGACACGTTCTGAGATTTGTTTAAAATACGAATTGACTCTTGTAATTTTAAAAATTATATTCCGCCTATTTAAATTTCTAATCACATAAAAATGAACCATTTCTATAAAAAAAAAATTATATGTCAATTAACAATTTCGGTAATTAAACTGTTGTATAGAAAAGTAGTTAAGCCTTTTTACTTTTTCTTTTTCTTTTTTGTTAAATAAAAAATTCAGATAAGAGAGTATTTGTAATTTTCAAACTCATAAGGGGTGTTAGGTTTTTGTAATTGCAATTTCGTTTGACAAAATTCCTTTTAGTTGTAATTTTATTGGCTCTTTTGTTTCAGTGAGATTATGAATGTTTAGATACGACTTCAACCTAAGTTGTGCCTGTGTAGAGGAGTTTTTGCTGATATTTCGTATCATGAGCAGTCCTTATTTTCCACTTTGCTAACTAAGTACAAGGTCAAGGGGTAGCACCCTCAAAGCCAAAAAGAAGTTAAAGTTGTTTGACCACTCGAGTGGTCATTTGTGTACTCGAGCAGTGATGTGGTTCATCCAGTATCTCTTCTTGTAAACTGAACTTCTAGAAAATAGGTTTCACCGCTTGAGCAGTGGATGTAGCACTCGAGCAGTTGGCCTATATGTGAGCACTACCTTTTAGTCACATTGCTTAAGCAGTCTTTGCGACTCTGTTTAGTATAGACTGCATTGTTTACTATTTTTATGATTTACCCTTGTCTAGATTCTTAAAGATGAAGAGAAAATAAAGTGTTTTATATTGGAGGGTGTTTTGTATGATCTTTCTTGATGTATAAAAGGTGATAGATCAACAAATTACATATTGTCAAACATCGAGAGTTGTTTTTGTTCTTTCATTCATAAAAAGAGAAAGGTGTTCACCGGTAGATTTTGGAGAACTTGGGTCTAAATCTTTGGTGGATTTCGGAGTGGCTCATCATCATGGATTTGACATCGGTATTATGGATTCGACGTTAGGCAAAGCAATTCTGAGGTAAAGACGGTGGTGGAAGAGACACATTTGGTTCAATTCGGACGTAAATTCACTAGGTAATTGAGGGTAATCGTGTGTAATTCCTTTTTATCTTTTTAGTGGATTGTTTTATGACTTTGGCTCATAATTTTTTTTTATCACAATTAGAGGTACTCCAATTATGATATTTTCACAATAATTCGTTGTGCTAATTTGTTATTGATTGTTTGATTGAGATTAGTATTCACTGTTTAAAATTGAAACATAATCACAAACCAATATCTCAGAGATTTTTAGATTCTTTAAGGGACAATTCATATTTAAAGTAAATCGGAGTGTATTTATTATATATCCTAGATTTTTTATTGGCTCACATAAAATGTACATTAACTAAATTTTAAAATCAAAATTAAATAGCAATGTTTCTAAATAATATATATAGTTGAAATATATATCAATTTAATGTTGTAAAATATGAATGGCTTTTGTTAACATATGTCCTTAGAGTATATATTAAGGAAACATTAAATGAAGTGTTAAATGAGAATAACTACACTTACTTGTATAGGAAGAATAAAAAGTTTAAAAATTGTCTCACCTCAATAAATGCTTTTATAATGAGACCAAAATGCCCCTTATATTTTTCTTTCATCTTGTCTCTTTACATCACATCTCTTATTTTTTGTGTATCTTTTTTTGAAAGAACATAATAGAAAAAAAAAATATTATATATATATAGAAATACTGATGGATAGTGTGTTGAGAAACTCCAAACTAAAATCTTCAATCCAAAACTTGTTCAGATGAAAGTAGACAACTAACTTTATTTATGCTTGTACTAGTAGTTACCTTTTGTTTGAGTTTTTGTTGGAATTTTGATTTAGATTTATTAAGATACACTATTAACTTGATTGAATATTTTAGATTTTTTTTAAATTAAAAAACAAGCTTGATAAAAAAAAATGAATAAACACTCAGTATTGTTATATAATTTTCTCTTATTAAGTGTAAGACGGGTTAATTTGAGTCCATTAAATTAATTGGGTCTGATCAGAGGCCATTCGGAAAGCCCAAAACCACTAGGGCTAGGGAAAATCATCATGAAATGAGCCTGAAAGAGAGATATAACGTTCAGAAAAGGTGAAACCTTCGGAGGAGATCCATTCTCTGAATTAAGTGGTATGTCTCAAAAAGATTAGATCCACGAATCTATACCCGGGTTGAGATGGCACGACCTTGGGGGCTCCATAAGACTTGGCAATAGTTGTGGCAAGGGGGTCTTCTAGGACTACCTAATCCATTTGGGATGGTTGGAGAGCATTGGTTCCATATGGCTAAGAAGAGGGGTTCACTAAGGGGTTGATCTCATCTTTAGGACTTTTCTCATCCTTGGAGAGATCACCTCCTTAGACAAAATAGTTATATTCTCCCCATGTGCTTTGCACATAGGACTCCACCATTTGAGTTGCCTATATATAGAGCACTCCTATAACTTTATGGATGAGGAATTTGAGAGAGATAGAGAGAGAGAGTCTTTGGAAGTTCTCATCTTTCTTCCTTAAGAGTGAAAGTGGGATCTATGGGAATTTATCATGATTATCTCTTTCTAGCTTCTTTTTCTTCTTCTTCACCAAACCTTTTCTTCGCATCATCTCTTCTCTATGTGGGTTTCTATTAGTTGCGACCATTAAAGAATCTTAGCCTCATCATATTTTTCTAGGAGATTCAAAATTTCCAGTGACATTTGAATTTTTGGCAAGCCTTCGAAGATTCCGGTGACTTTTCCGACGACCTTTGAATTTTTCAGCGATTTTCTTAGACCCTTTCATACATTTTTGGCAACTTCATTGGGGAGGCAGATTGGATGATGGTCTCAACAAGATCCGTAACAAACACAACTTCGACAAAGATGGTGGAGGCAAAAGATATGCATCAACAAGGATCTTACAATGGTGGTGGTGAGGAAACATTGACCCAAGAACAACCACTCTTGCTTGAAGTTATTCAAGGGCTCTAACATATCCAATAAGAAATTCTTACCACACTTCAAAATCTCACCCACACTATGTTGGCGATGGGTTCTAATTTTTCACCACTGATGACGAACGAAGGTCAAATTGGAGTAGATAATCTTCAACAAAATCATGGTGGTGTTGGAGGTGATCAAACCTATTTAAATCTACACCTAATTCATCCGAAAAATGATCTAGGTCATAGGTTGAATCTGGGGCTAGGTGAGTTAAACAACGGCTAAGGAGTGGCCCACAGCAATACAGCAGTGGTAGCCATTGGTCATGTCACCCTACACACTGGTTCAGGCCAGGTATTAGGCCACGAAGCAACCCAACCCAGAAGAAACAGATAGGCCATGGCTAGAGGAAACAAAGCAGCAGTGCAGGCTATAGCACATGTTGCATAGGCCACGGCCTATCTGTTTGGCCTATAGTGCAAGTCGTAGCACATGCTGCATAGGTCGCAGCTAGGACGTGCGAGGTAGCAGTGGGCAACATACAGGCTGCGCCGGGCAGTGGCATGTTTAGTAGAGGTAGTGCGATGGAAAATGGCTTTCATGGCGAGCCAAGTTCCATCCAGTGGTGGTCAATGGAGCTTCAGACATGATGAACAAAGCTTCGGTGGCGAGTGGAGTTCAAGTCATGGCCACGGGTGTCTCTTTGCAAAATGGGTCATCACTAATTGTGAATTTGCTTTCATCAATCGTAAACTCTACCCATGCTCTGAGCAGGTCTTTTTTGGCTCAGACAACGGTTGTCCAAACTCAACATGGAGTGCCCATGATGTATAATGGTGTTTACAGAACCTAAATCTGTGTTTCTTCGCTAAATGGTATTTTCAGAGAGGCAATTGGCCAACATCATCATGCTTCTTCTCCAGTAATGAATACTCTCCACCTAAATGGTCAATTTGCTCCAGGATCATCTCATGGCATTATGGGTCAAGTTTTGGGAGTACCGTATTCGAATTGTTCTCCTTAACAATTCCTCACCCTCGCGGATATGCAAACCATGTTTGATCTAGAGCAGGGCAAGAGGACTCAGCCTTTTTTTCCCGACCTAGACATCAAACCACCATATCCGGTCAAGATGCTAAGTTATCCATATCCAGAGGGGCATATGGTGTCGAAGTTCATTAAATTTGACGGTGAACAAGGAAATGCTCGGGAACATATTGTGCGATTTATTGAGACTCTAGGCATCCACGATTCCAATCACATCCTCAAACTGAGAGAATTCTCTAAGTCTCTTACCAAGTAGGCATACAATTGGTACATCAACTTAGCCCCGAATTCTATCAAGAGCTAGGAGGAGATGGTCAACAAATTTCATGCAAAATTCTTTCAAGTAGTCGAGAAGGTCACCACTTTCACTCTCTATAAGGAAAAACAGCGGGAGGGTGAAAACATCCTCAAATATGTGAAGGAGAGTTACTTAGTTCAAATATGTATAGAAAGAACACTTGATGGCTACAAGTTCCTTCTAGTTAACCACAAGTTTCCAACCTTCTTAGCGTTGTTTGATATAGCACGAAATATCAATATTCCTTGTAAGAGGAGCTAATTTGGGCCCACTAAATTAATTAGGCCCAATAGTTGAAGGTTGGTGGACCCGAATTTATCGCAAGTCCAAGATTGGTGGGCCTTGATGTATCGCCATCAAACGGGTTGAATCGCTCTAAGCCTCGAAAAGGTTCGGATCCACGAACTTAGAGACTCACTCGAGCTCGGACTCGAAAGGGTTCGGATCCACGAACCTAGAGATCCGAAGCACCTGGCTTCGAACGGATTCAAACGCAATCTAGAAGTCGCTCCGTTAATGAGTCCTAGAATACTTGCGGGCTTGGAGCTTTCCGGGATCTACGCACCAGAACCTGGACGTAATGGAGTTCAAACAAAGGACCCGATCCCGTGGATGGTGAGTAGAGATAAATTCACTCTTCGGTTGAACTAGCCTATACCCGGGTCGGGGTGGCATGACTCCGGGGGGTCCATGAGTCTCGGCAATATTTAGCGGCGGGGGGTCCTCTAGGATTACCTCGACCTTTTGGGATGATTGGGGATCATTGGTTAGGTGTGGCTAAAAAGAAGGGTTCGCTGAGAGGTTGATCTCCTCTTCGGGGTTTTTCCTCATCCTCGGAGAGGTCACCTCCTCGGACAAGGTGGTTAGAGAGAATATTCCACATGTGCCTTGCACATGGGCTCCATCTTACATCATGAGGTGCCTATAAATAGCACCCACCCATAGCTTTACAAGGGATGGATTTTGGAGAATTAACTCTTGGGAAAGAACTAATTTCCCTTCTCCATTATCAACCTTAAGAGTGAAAGTAAGAGATCCATGGGAGAGCCTTGCCATTATTTTCTCTCTAGCCATTTTTCCGTCTTCTTCACCCAATCTCTTATCTCTATCATCTCCTTTACTCTTGTGTTCTTGAGTTGAGACTATTGAAGAATCTAAGCCTCTCATCATCTTCTAGAGAATTCGAAATTGTTCTTCAAGGATCTTCGAAGATCTTCGAATTTTCCAACTCCTTTCTTGAACCCTCTCTTACATTCCTCAAGACTAAAATTCTGGGTTCAAGACTAGTTATAAGGCTAGCTTCAAGTCATCCCAAGGATCTCATATTGTTACGGCTTCTGCATCTTCTACCTAGAAGTTGCAGAATGAGGGATTCCGAGGCCAGAAAAGGAAACATTACGTAGATGACAATTTCTTCCCATGCAGTACAGTGGCAGAGTTAGAAAATTAAATTAGAGAAGACACTTATTAATTACAATATCAAAAAATTTTACAAAAATATTCCACGCAAATTTTTACGATTGATTTCGAGAAACATCAAAAAAATAATATTATTTGTAACTAGTGTATCATGAACAATACAAAAAAAAAATATAGATATAAGTCTTAAAATAAATTATATAATGATAAATTATTCTTTTATACAAAATTTGATTAAAAATTCAATATAATGGTAATATCACGTCATCATTGGTATGTGATATAACCCATTAATAGTAAATAAACACATAAAGAGTGAACAACACATGTCAAATATAACTAACAATTCAATAAATTTTATATCTTTATAGTGAGATTACTTATGCTTGCATGTCACTAATAATGACATCACCGTTACATTTAAAATTTTTCATAAAATTTTCATAGATAATATAATTTATAATAGTCTATTCATTTTCAATCAAAGCAATCAATATTATTTTCATAATTTTTAAAATGTCATTGACATTTCACTCTAATAATATTTTTGTAATTTTTTTATTTAAAATATTTTCTTTATATTTACAAAATAAGAAAATAAATCTATTACTTGCTTGAAAAAAAAAAAATCTAATCAACAAACCACCTGAAACAATTTACATATCTGCGAATTCTATTCACACAAATTATAATCGGTACTGCAAATATTTACGAGTTAAATTTTTCTTAACAGATCAATAGAAAAAATTTGGGACTAATTAGAGTACTTGTTTGTGAGATGAGATTTATTAGTAAATATCCTTATATTATATATATATATATAAAAGGTGTTTATATATTAATAAAATATATATTATATTTATATTTATATATATTATATTTATGTCGTATTTTTATAATATAATGTTAATAGGTTATCATATGTTAAACATAGGTTATTATAATCATAAAGTGTGTGCGAAGTTTTCTTAGAAGGGCAACAGCCACAGGAGAGACGGAGAGAGAAGAGAGAGAGAGAGATTGATCAAACAAAAGAAAGAGAGAGTGCACTGTGAGAAATGTAAGAAACAACGAGAAAAGAGAGACGGCAAGGAGAAAAAGGTGGTGAAAAAGGAAGAAAAATGTTAGGGTTTTGTTTTGGTGCCTTCATTAATCTTCCAAATATTTATTTGATCTTGAAAAAATAATTGTGAGTGCAAAATTCACTTTTCTTGATTTATGTTTAATTCTTTGTTTTTATTTGTTTGATGTTGGTTTAATTTTGTATTTGCATATAGATGATTAATTGATTTTAATTGTTTTAATTAGTTGTGTATGCCAAGTTTAGAGTTTTTATATGGATTTATTTTATGGTTGTAATCACACTCATGGATATATGAAATTAAAGTAAACTTGGAACCCATAAATAAATTCTTTATACTCCAGCATGACTCCATGGATTGTTGTTTTATTTGAGTAATGGTGAGAAATAATGTATAAGAAAAAAAAAATGAGATTATGAGATTTATTTGAATACCTTAGGCTTGGCATTGTAATGTTTGTTCTCATGAGTAGATGAGAGATTGCGTATATATATATTGTTACCTCGTTCTCATGAGTAGACGAGTGATTTGATTTACGCGCATACATATATGCTAACTATCCGGGGAGTGTGGGTCAAACTCGGGACGATATCCCCGTGCAAGTTTGGCTTCAGAGCAGTGTTAGGTATACGGGAGGCACATGGGATATATGTGTAGGCTGGAAGTGAAGGGCTGAAGTGGTAGAGTTAAGGTACAAAGAATTAAATATGAGTTTTATTGTTATAGTGTGAATTGTATTGATTTGTACATCTTGAAAAATAATAAATGGCCTCGATAAATTATAAAATTTGAGTAAAGACATGTATATGTGATTCTAGATAATTTTTTTGTTTTAACTTTGTACTAAAAAGATCGATTAAAACGTATAATCAGATGATCTTGGTTATAGTAGTT
The DNA here is from genome assembly GCF_004153795.1 of Camellia sinensis. Lineage (NCBI taxonomy): Eukaryota > Viridiplantae > Streptophyta > Magnoliopsida > Ericales > Theaceae > Camellia > Camellia sinensis. Next base: position 2,365,030 of record NW_021025826.1, on the reverse strand, counting down.
TTTATTCATTTAAGCAATACAGATTTTAGAGGCTGTTTTAACCCACGATACGAGTTCATTTTTATTGGTTTCTCATAAAATGAAGTAAAACATTATTCTAAACACTTTTCGTGTTTTGAACTTTTCTGAAAAAAATCATCTTAGGGCAGTTTCTTTCCGTTTTCAGTTCCAGATTTTTCGATCGTATTTCGTTTAGGATTTTTTTATTAAGTTTTTTTCTCAACCTGTTCAGTTTCTACTAAATTCGTCCGCATAACCTTTTATAAAATTTGATTATGTACAATTTTTGTTCATTGAGTTTTGGTCAATTTGAATTATTTAAGTATGAAATGGTGCATTTTTATACTTCTTTAACAAGTTACTTATGATTGAATTATACTAACTTTATTTTTTTTGCACAATGATGGGTTTTACTAACATTTTATGTAGGGCTGACCCACCATAGTTTTATATTTATTTTGTTTATTTTATACTCAATTTATATTTAGTTGTGTACGGGTAAGAAACTAAATACCACCGTATCTCGGGAAACTAACCATTCGTTTCAGTGCAGATGAAACTACTTGTCTTGTCTCGTAACAAGAATTAATGTATTTTTGTTTGTGTCTGGTGGACACGTGAGTGTCAAATATTTGTACTCATACCAATATACGTGTTTACTGACTTGTTTTATCTCTTAGCGTCTCGAGTGCGATCTATTTGAGTGCAGCCGAGTTTTTTTTGCAGGATTAGTTGGGACTACGGTGGTGAAGGGAAATAACTATAGTTGTTGGATATGTCGCTTGGACTTCTTTTATTTTGTTGAGCTTAAGGTTGATATTAGTTTTTTTTTTTTTTTTTTAATCCCTTGTAATCTTTTGAGGATTGAAATTTACTTAAATTTTATGGAGACGAGAATGTTTAGATTTTGTTTCACCCCTAAGATTTGGATGATGGAATATTGATTGGGGTTTAGTCCTAATTTAATATTTAATTATCCAAATTTTGGGACATGACAGTTTGGTATCAGAGCTCTAGGTTACCCTAGACTTGTGAGAGTTTAGGTGATCTTCAGATTGTGGAAACATGGGTTGACTGGTTTAGTTTGGTGGTTGAGTTTATTTTAAGTATTTGTGAACGAATTCTTTTTGTGTGTCTTGAAGGTAATGGCTGGAAGGTATAATTTGAGAAGTGCTAAGCCCAATGGCACAAGGGAAGAAACCACTGCTAACACGGTGGCGACAGCTGCTACCAGGGCAACAGCGGCTGCTACCAGAGCAATCAATATGGTACAGGTTAATGTGGGGGAGATGATGGCTTAATTACTTCAGGTTGTGCAGAACAATAATCAAAGTTAGCAGGGAGATCCATTTGCGAAGAGAAACAAAGATTTTGGTTCTTTGGGAGGTTAGAAATTTTCTAGAGATGGAGGATCCATTGCAGTTGATGCTTGGGTTCAGAAATGTGAGATGGTGCTTGGTTGGATGCAACTCACTGAGGTCCAAAAATAGGAGTTAGCGACACATTAGCTTGAAGGAGTAGCCCTATTTTGGTGGAACTCGTGGAAGGAGGGTCTAGATTTGATGAATTTGACTTGGGCAGATTTCAAGACTCGTTTTGACCGGAAGTTTGCTCCTGCTGCTATTCAATCTCAACTGAGTGATGAATTTTCAAAGTTAACTCAAGAGGGTAGAACAGTGATTGAGTATGTCACCAAGTTTAATGAGTTGTCTCGTTATGCCCCTTACTTGGTCGACACGCAGAAGAAGAAGAATGAGAAGTTTATTAAGAGATGGAATCATTATCTGTTTAAGTCCCTTATTTCCTTTTATGCTGAAACGTTTTACAGAGTTCTTGACTTGGCACTAAAGTATAAGGAAAAGGAGAAGTAGTTTAAAGAAGGGAAGACCAAGATCGGAGAGACTTCTAAAGGGAGTCACTTCTAGCAGTGGGATGGGAACAGATACCGACCCTATGATCAAAGGTATAGGGGTCAGCAGTTTCAGAGGGCACAGCAATAGGGTAGTTAGGGAAATTTCAGACCTCAGGGTAATTTCAGGCCTCAAGGCAATTTCCAGCCCTAGGGGCACTATTATCAGAGACAAGATGGTCTACACCCACAGGGTTATCAAGGACAGTGGTAGCAAGTGCCACAGATGGGTTATCGTCCTCCCGTACCTCAGTTAGAGGGCCCCCACACCTATTAGAGCAGTAGCACCTCAACCGATCAATAGGAAGTGTTTTGGGTGTCAGCAGTTGGGACATGCAATCAAGAATTGCCTTTAGAGACAGTAGACGTAACAAGGTCAGGCAGCTCCAGCCAGGGCATTTGCAGTGATGCTAGGAAATGACAAAGTGCAAGGTACTTTTAATCTTTTTCAAGAACCCATTAGAGTACTTTTTGATACTGAAGCCTCTCATTCTTTCATATCTAGACAGTTTGTAGAAAAAGAACACCTTGTAACTACCTCATTGTCTAGGCCTATTCGTGTTGAGATCCTTTTAGAAGGGGCAGTTACTCTTTATGAGACGTGTAAAGATTTTGAAATTGACTTTACAGGTAATCTTGTATACAGACCTAATTGTGTTAGGGTTTGAGGGGTTTATAATTATTTTAGGTATGGATTGGCTGCGAAAATACTTTGTGACTCTAGATTGTGTCGAAAGGACTATAAATATAGATATTCTTGATATGCCACAACTTACCCACATTTCTAGCGATGGAGAAGAGTCGGTGATAACGAGTTTTCAGTGCTTAGTAGAAATCCCTAAGCAAAATATTAGTGAGGTAGATGTGGTGCGTGAGTTTGAGGATGTATTTCAGAAGATACCTGGACCTCCACTTCGACAAATAGTAAAATTTCGCATTGACTTAGTGCCGGGAACTACACCGATTTCTAAGACGGGTTTCAAAACGATGGCCCAGGAGCCTGGGCCCAAGTGGGTCTAAACGGCCGGCTAATCTTGGGCCACCCACGAAATACGGGCCATTTTTACACCCCTGAAAAGAATCAACATCCATTTTCATCACATGTTCTTTCCTTTTTTTTTCTTTTCTTTATTATATTTTTCCTTTTTTTTATTATTTATTTTTTTCTGTCGCGTATTTACTAATTTTTTATATATTTTTTTATAGCACTGTTGTTTAGGCTTATTTATAGGCCGAAACCTACTACCATCGCTTTTTGTCTTGATTTGTGTGAAGCATTGTGGGCCATGCACTAATCAATGAAATTCATGGTTCATCTTGGGAAAAGTGATTTTTTTTAATGAATTTTGTTATTAAAATATGAAATGAAAAAAATAAAAGTAATTTAAAATAATTTTTTATTTTTATATAAAATAACAAAAAAATGTGAAGGAATTTATAATTTATAATTTATAATTTTTTTTTATGTCTTCTTGGATTGTTAATTTTTTAAATTTTTTGACTAATTTATTAGTTACTTTTCAAATGTAACTTGAATCATAGAAATATTAAAAAAATAAAAGTAATTTAAAATAATTTTTTATTTTTATATAAAAAATAACAAAAAAATGTGAAGGAATTTATAATTTATAATTTTTTTTATGTCTTCTTGGATTGTTAATTTTTTAAATTTTTTGACTAATTTATTAGTTACTTTTCAAATGTAACTTGAATCATAGAAATATTCGCAGTTCAATTTTAGACAGTTTGATTTGTGGTTTGGACTTGCTCGTATATGTGCAATTTGAGAAAAATTGAACTCGCAACTACCTGCAGTGCTGGTTGCGATTTGTGAGAATAGGGTTCGCGGATGTGCGAGCAGTCGTAAACTGGTTGTGGATTAGACTTTTTTCTTTAAAAATTTATTTTTAAGTCTTTTTTTTACCTGTTTTGTAAATATTTATTTTGGGCCATTTTTCTCCCATTTTCTAAAATGCTCAACATTAATAATTATTGAATTAAAACTTATAAAATTAAAAACACAAGCAAATCGATTTCTAATACAAGCAAATCATTCAAAATCTTAAACTTACCTGAAAGTAATTTTTCATTAATTTTTACATTCATCCAAAATATAATAATAAAATAACAATAAATTATTGTCAAATTTCATCCAATTCAAACACATTAATAAAATAAAAATATTTGTAAACTCGCAAACTCCATCATAAAAAGAAAAAGAAAAATGCTATAAATCCCAAATAATCTACCAATTGTTTTACCAAATCTCTTACGCTGATGGTCAAACATTTGGTAGATTATTTGGGGTCCCTAATATTACTCAATTAAAAAATAAAAAAGAACAGTCTAAGTGCGAGGCAGGCCTTGCACGTGCGGGTAAAACTTGTTGAAAAAAATGATTTTTGGGGACTTTAATTTAATATTAAAGTGTGGTGACTTTAATTAAAGATTAAAGTGGGTCCCAACCATCTATTGTGTTGGGTCCAAGTGGGTCTAGATACGTTGCATTGAGATCTTTACACCACAGATAGAATGGCCAAAAACCATTGAGATTTGAATGAGAAATTACCTCATGAAGTTAGCTTCATGGAAAAACGGTAATGAAGGTTGTAACTCTTGCATTAATGGGGTTTGTAACTCCTGCATTAATGGGGTTTGTAACTCCTGTCTTTATTGTAGAGGATTAATGATGCATTATGAACAGTTATAAAGGCTGGAGGCTCTTCCTCTCTCCCCTATACATGTATAAATTGAGACCCTCCTGTCAAATCTCAAACACAGAAATTTTTACTTCCATTTCACAAGTCAGTTTGCCTGAAAGTTCCTACAGTGAGAGAGTGCTGCCACTGTTTTGTTCGCTAAGCTAGACAGAGAGTGCTTCTGCCGTAGCTGGTTTTGACCGTCGTATCCTGGGAGACAGACGCCGGGATTCCTCAAGCACTCGACCAGTGAGGCGGCGAAATCTGTTTTAAGGAAACTGCTTCCGTGCAGGCTTCGGTTTCGTCTCTTTACCCTTTTATTGTTTTGTGTATTTCTGTTGAAATTTAGTTGTAATTATTAGCATGTGTTCTTAGTATATATATAATTTGATTTCCTCATAAATCTATTTATTTAATTTCAAAAATTTGAACAACAAGCTTAAAACAGACTTTATATATCTTTTCTATGAAATTGATTGAATAGATTTATATAGACTATTAGGTTAGCTTTGTATAATGTTACTAGGAACTTACAAAATAGAGGTACGAAAGGGTGTTTTTCTTTTCTTCTTTTTAAGAATATATATGTCTTCTTTTTAATTAGTTGGCACTGTCTAACTTCTATTTTTTAGTTTACATGTTAGCCACAATAAGAATTTAATATCATTGCAAGAGTCACCAAGTGAGATTCTAACTTCTTTAAAGTTAATCTTGATTTGTCCTACATTATTGTTATCTCTATATTCATAATGCCTTAACAATGTTGTTTATGAGAAATGTTTTTCGAGGTTCAAATATTTGCGAAATAATGTAGAAACACTTTATATGGTAGCTTCAATTGAATTTTTTTACCTGAGGGGTTACTTGCAGATCTCTTGTTGCGGTTCCCTGTGTTGCTGAGCCCGTTATTAAGACCTCGTATTTACTTTTTCAACAGGTAAATACTTATATAATTAATATTGAGAGAGGGTTGTCTCGTGTTGGTTGGCCCCTCTTATCTATTTTACTGATTGAATAATCTATCGATTTATAACTACACATCCTTAAAAAGAGTGTATCATATGCATTTCTAATTATATTATTTTCTTCTTTAATTATGATATTATTTTAGTTATAACTCATGTATTTTTTAGTTATACCTCATGTTGTGTTTAGTTATCATATATATATTTGTTAACTTATCACTTAGAAAGTATGAAATTATGTCATTTTATTTTTTAATTATAAGGTGCATATAGTACGCACTTTTTAAGAGTGTGTACCATAGTTATACTTATATTAAGTAAAATGAAAGGGGTATTACATCCCAGTGGAGTAAGAAAGTTTTTTTTTACATAAATATGGAGGGGTACAAGAATATTTCACTTGTATTCCATCACAAAATCGCTTACACCTCACATAATTTTGTATTTTTTTTTTCTTTATCCCGCTATATTGCTTTATATTATGTTGTCGTTTTCTACTAACTCTCTTTGTAGGCATACCTAAGCGTAGAAAGGAATTGTATGGACTGCTTATAATCCTCAATTGGATTGGTTAATTTTTTTTATGTTTGAAGAAATTTTTTTTTTTTTTGAGATTTAGTTGGTTTGTTTACCAATTTGTAGTAGCAAGTTTTATTTGCTTATTAGACGCATTTTATATGCATGTATTTGGTTGTAGCAATTTTAAATTGTTTGCAAGTTTAAATTGCTTGTAAGTTTGGATTTTGGTTTGGTTTTCTGAATAGAAACCAAAGTGTTTAGCCTTGGCTAAAAAGGAGGTTTTATTTGTTCGAAATGGCAACTATCACTGATGCTGCTGCTACTGCTAATGTTGGTGGGGATCTGAACCCCGGGGCAACTGGGTTGCCAACCCCTACTGTTGTGACCTCTGTGGTCAACCGTGGCGTTACTCCGGCTGTTCCGGGAGGACCGCTCAGTCATCATGAGCGCTCAGAGAAATTTGCTGGGGTGAACTTCAAGAGATGGCAGCAAAAGATGTTGTTCTACTTGACCACGCTAAACCTTGCAAAGGTTCTGAGCGAGGATCCTCCAGCCGTGGCAGAGAATGAGCCTGATAGGCAGAAAGTCATGGTGCTTGACACATGGAAGCAGACAGACTATCTTTGCCGGAACTATGTGTTCAACAGCTTGGCAGACTCACTCTATAGTGTGTTTTGTTCCAAGAGCTCAGCAAAAGAGTTATGGGAATCTCTGGACAAAAAGTATAAGACTGAGGATGCCGGGGCAAAGAAATTTGTGGTTGGCCGGTTCTTTGATTTTAAAATGGTAGACTCTAAAACTGCGATAAGCCAAGTCCAGGAGTTTCAAGTGATCTTGCATGAAATTCAGGCTGAAGGAATGCCTTTGAACGAGTCATTCCAAGTTGCTGTGATCATTGAGAAACTTCCCAATGGTTGGAAGGATTTCAAGAACTACTTGAAGCACAAGCGCAAGGAAATGTCAGTTGAAGAGCTGGTGGTCCGACTCCGGATTGAGGAGGATAATAGAAAGAAAGGAGGGAGTACCTCCTCAGTAAAAGCCAATGTCATTGAACATGGCAAATCTTCTGGAATAAGAAAGAAGCCCTCTAAGTTGGGGCCTAGAGGTGGTGTTGCAAAGAAGCCGGCTTACAAGCCACCGGAACTAAGTAATCGGTTCTTTGGGAAGTGCTATAACTGTGGTAGCAATGGGCATCGGGCTAGTGACTGCCACAAGCAGAAGAAGTCATACAAGACTAAATCCCGTGCTCATATGGCAGATTTACAAGAGCACTCCCATGAGGAGGATGATATGCACTTGTCTGCCGTTGTCTCTGAGGTGAATTTGGTAGGTTCAAACCCAAGAGAATGGTGGATTGATACTGGGGCTACACACCACATCTGCTTCGAGAAAAAGCTATTTACAACTTTCGAACCGGTTACAAACGGTGAGAAGTTTTTTATGGAAAACTCTACTACCTCGACTGTTGAGGGGAAAGGAAAGGTGGTCCTGAAGTTGACGTCAGGAAAGGAGCTGACCTTGAACGAAGTTCTGTATGTTCCGGACATTCGTAAAAATCTTGTCTCAGGGTCTCTTCTTAGTAAACATCGTTTTCGCATTGTTTTTTAGTTCGACAAGGTCGTTTTGACCAAGAGCGGAATGTATGTGGGTAAGGGTTATATGTTGGGGGTATGTTTAAACTCAATGTAATGACTATTATCCCAAAGATGAATAAAGATGCATCTTCTTCTGTTTACATGCTTGAGTCTTCCAATTTGTGGCATGGTAGACTAGGACATGTGAACTTTGAATCTTTACGTAGCTTAATCAAGTTAGATCACATACCATCTTTTAAGATTAATCCGAAACACAATTGTGAAACTTGTGTTGAAGCGAAGTTGACAAGATCTTCGTTTCATTCTATTGAAAGAAGTTCAGAACCGTTGGATTTAGTGCATAGTGATGTGTGTGACTTAAAATTTATACAATCACGTGGTGGCAATAAGTACTTCATCACTTTTGTTGATGATTGCACTAAATACTGTTATGTGTATTTGCTCAAAAGCAAAGATGAGGCGATTGACAAGTTTGTTCTTTATAAGAATGAAGTTGAGAATCAAGTAGGCCGCAAGATTAAGGCTCTAAGAAGTGATCGTGGTGGTGAGTATGAATCTCCGTTTATTGAGACTTCTGCTCAATCTGGGATTATCCACCAAACCACGGCGCCTTATTCTCCTCAGTTTTGAATTAATTTTTCTTCTAAGGGATTTTCTAAGGGTTAAGTTTAATTTCTGGAAACACAGAAGTGATATTCTGGTGTAATTTTTCAAAATGGAAACTATCACTGATGCTGCTGCTACTGC